>JACXGI010008232.1:0-34234 GCA_016801175.1 Esox masquinongy
TTTTGGAATGGTCCAGCCAGAGCCCAGACCTGAATCCAATTGAACATCTGTGGGGTGATCTGAAGAGGGCTGTGCACAGGAGATGTCCTCGCAATCTGACAGATTTGGAGCGCTTTTGCAAAGAAGAGTGGGCAAATATTGCCACGTCAAGATGTGCCATGCTAATAGACTCCTACCCAAAAAGACTGAGTGCTGTAATTTTGACTGAGCTGTGCTCAGTTTTTTATTTTTTCCCCTGAAAGATTTCAGTTTGTTTTTCAATTGAATTGTTCACGTTATAGGTCACATTAAAGGTGGAAAAAGTTCTGAAATGATTTATCTTTGTCTCATTCTTTTACATCACAAGAACCTGGCATTTTAAAAGGGGTGTGTAGACTTTTTATATCCACTGTACCTAAGAAATTTACTTGTGCAATGGAAGAAAGCATTGCTGTGTGGCTGCACACTTCAGGATAACTCTCGTTCAAGCTATTGATCTAGATATGTTTTCTGTCAACCTGGCATATCATTGTTTTATCAGTATTGTATAGTAAGCAGCGGAAATTGCAATCGATATTCCATTGTTGATGTCTATATCGTTATGCCGTGAGCTAAACCCATGCTTGCCACAACCAGTATTATTTATTCTTGCCATGCATGTTAACAGAGAGCTAAATTATTAGCTCTACATTTTATTTATTTTAGCAATAAGTGATTGCTCGAAGGGGCCGCAATTTGTCTGTTGATATCAAAATTCTGTTATCTTTTGGCAGTGCCCTTACTACACAGCCAAACAGGACCCACCACTGAAACAAACCAAAATGTTGTTCAAATCAATAGGAATAATTGGAATTAACCTAAATGTAATTTACCCTTCCCACACATCCTACCAATCCCAGCTCCTAAACAGAGTTACATTTATAAGGTCTATCTGCAGAAAGCCCATCTTAGGGAAACTCACCTGATTTTCACTACACCCACATGCCCACAAAATTAGGCTTAATGGTAGTATTGGCCTAAAAAGCATTATTTTATTAAATTTTCTGCCACTGGCAGAATAATAATACAAGAAAGGCTCAGATGTGAAGCCTAAAAGACTTTACATCAGAGCAGGGAATTGCTAGGGACCCCAAGGTACAATATTTTCAGAATAATTAGGTGCTGATACAATAATCTATGCAAGTATCACAGTTATATTTATTGGGGTTGACATTGTGATTCTATTGAGATTTGATGATCTAAATACTCACCAAAAAAAATATATACTCTAAATTGCTCACTATATCGGAGTTGTGTGAGAAAACCTGTTCTGAGTCATAACAAAATAATTCCTAAATACATGTACAGACAAATCAACTGACACCAAGGTCTTTTTTACAGCTGAGCCTTGTATTAACAAAAATAAAAACACAAATAAAAATTGTCATCAAACATACAGTGAGGGAAAAAAGTATTTGATCCCCTGCTGATTTTGTACGTTTGCCCACTGACACAGAAATGATCAGTCTAATTTTAACGGCAGGTTTATTTGAACAGTGAGGGACAGAATAACAACAAAAAAATTCAGAAAAACTCATGTCAAAAGTGTTACAAATTGATTTGCATTTTAATGAGTGAAATAAGTATTCAACCCCTCTGCAAAACATGACTTAGTACTTGGTGGCAAAACCCTTGTTGGCAATCACAGAGGTCAGACGTTTCTTGTAGCTGGCCATCAGGTTTTCACACATCTCAGGAGGGATTTTGTCCCACTCCTCTTTGCAGATCTTCTCCAAGTCATTAAGGTTTCGAGGCTGATGTTTGGCAACTCAAACCTTCAGCTCCCTCCACAGATTGTCTATAGGATTAAGGTCTGGAGACTGGCTAGGCCACTCCAGGACCTTAATGTGTTTCTTCTTGAGCCACTCCTTTGTTGCCTTGGCCGTGTGTTTTGGGTCATTGTCATGCTGGAATACCCATCCACGACCCATTTTCAATGCCCTGGCTGAGGGAAGGAGGTTCTCACCCAAGATTTGACGTCCATCGTCCCTTTGATGCAGTGAAGTTGTCCTGTCCCCTTAGCAGAAAAACACCCATAAAGCATAATGTTTCCACCTCCATGTTTGACGGTGGGGATGGTGATCCTGGGGTCATAGGCAGCATTCCTCCTCCAAACACGGCGAGTTGAGTTGATGCCAAAGAGCTTGATTTTGGTCTCATTTGACCACAACACTTTCACCCAGTTCTCCTCTGAATCATTCAGATGGTCATTGGAAATCTTCAGACGGGCCTGTACATGTGCTTTCTTGAGCAGGGGGACCTTGCGGGCGCTGAAGGATTTCAGTCCTTCACGGCGTAGTGTGTTACCAATTGTTTTCTTGGTGACTATGGTCCCAGCTGCCTTGAGATCATTGACAAGATCCTCCCGTGTAGTTCTGGGCTGATTGCTCACCGTTCTCATGATCATTGCAACTCCACGAGGTGAGATCTTGCATGGAGCTCCAGACCGAGGGAGATTGACAGTTCTTTTGTGTTTCTTCCATTTGCGAATAATCGAACCAACTGTCACCTTCTCACCAAGCTGCTTGGCGATGGTCTTGTAGCCCATTCCAGCCTTGTGTAGGTCTACATTCTTGTCCCTGACATCCTTGGACAGCTCTTTGGTCTTGGCCATGGTGGAGAGTTTGGAATCAGATTGATTGATTGCTTCTGTGGACAGGTGTCTTTTATACAGGTAACAAGCTGAGATTAGGAGCATTCCCTTTAAGAGTGTGCTCCTAATCACAGCTCGTTACCAGTATAAAAGACACCTGGGAGCCAGAAATCTTTCTGATTGAGAGGGGATCAAATACTTATTTCACTCATTAAAACGCAAATCAATTTATAAAATGTTTGACATGCGTTGTTCTGGATTTCTGTCTCTCACTGTTCAAATAAACCTAACATTAAAATTATAGACAGATCATTTCTTTGTCAGTAGGCAAACATACAAAATCAGCAGGGGATCAAATACTTTTTTCCCTCAGTGTACATAACATGAAATAAATAAAAGTGCAGAAAACCAATTATAGCATTATTTAATAGAAGAAAAGAAAGGCAGTATAGGTAAGTAATAGGTAACAGAAGAAAAAAAGGTGGGTCTGTGGTGCATTACAATATAATGTCAGCCCCTACATTTTCTTATACATGTCTCCTCAAACTCAGAAAATGTTGTAAAAATGTTTGGAAGTCCGTGAAAGCTTGCACAGAGTGAGGAAAAGGCATGTTTATAGTCGAGACACATAGTGTCATGTTATCACACAGTGTTTAGACTGAAGGCCTGCTCTAGACTGATTTGACTTGGAGATGGCAAGCAAAGAGCATAAGGAAGGCAAGCGGTCAAGCGTGCATTTGGCACGCACGCACGCACGCACGCACGCCCACACGCACGCACAGCTTTGAGCAGAAGCAGAAACTGGAGTCTCACTGAATCATCCAATACCAACATATGGAGCGCTTTATTAGAACCCATCCCACCGTTCATTGTTCGAGCCACATTACAAATTCTCTTTCAGCCAAGCAGCTGTGAAACACACACAAACAGAGCCAATATGAGATGCAGGGAAAGCTGAGATACCAGTTACAGGTCCCCCCCAGTGATATCATTTCCTTTGTTTGCCAGGGTTAAGAACCAAAATATATTTTAGTTTTAATGCTAACTAAAAGTCCACACAAGGTTTTGTTTTGATACGAGCAACTCGCATGACTGCCTCTTTACAGTCTTGTGGTCTACTGCAGAGCGAGTAAAATCGACTAATCAACATATATGCATTGACGCTTGCTTTATCTGGGAAGCTTTTAAGAAGGGAAATATTCCATTGGATTTTAACAATTGACTTTAATTACAGTAGATGTAATTTAAGAAGGAGCAGAAAAGCATTGTACGGACAGGCACATTTGCTTAGCTTAAGACATTTTAAGATAAAAGACAAAATTGTATGCAAGTCAAGTCCTCATGTCAAGGTTGAGATTTTAAAATAGGTTAAGACTTCTCTATTGGGACTAATAAAATGACATAAGTGAGATCACCTAATTTAATACTTTTGCACAGCCCACTTAAAAAATGATTAGCCAATTACATAATTCATATTCTACAAGCACAAAAAAAAAAGAGTTAATACAAGCGATGTCCTATACAAACACATAGGAAATGGCTATCTTAAAAACAACTCTGGCAGGAAAAACTCTACAACAAAACCTATTAATGACAATAAGCTCAGAACTTTCAACACTTTAACCGACCATGGTGAATGACATCACGTAATAAGGCAGCTAGCTAGGCTCCGCGACAGGGGACCACATAGTTTAGCAGTTCCGGAGTAGTTTTCATAGTGACCAGCCAAGTGCTCTTGTCTGGGCAGCCCAGCCGGATGGAGTATCAGCATAGACCTGACTGAGGTCATGTCTGCACTTCATCAAACATTCATGAAGCCCTTGTGTTTTATCCTCTGGGAATCAATTTTAAGATAAGAGAGTAAGACAGAGAGAGCCAGAAAGAGAGAAGGAAGAGGAGTGGAGGGGAGTGAGGTGACGGGAGAAGGAGACCGGGAGAGAGATACAGAAGGAAAGAGAGAAATAGAAGAGTGAGTCGGAGTAGTTAGTTAGCAACAAAATGATTATCCAGGGATTTTCTCCACAGAACTAGACTTGCATTGCCAGAGTATTGTGTAATCCATTGGAGAACACTCAAGTTCCCCGTGCGTCTTTTACCACCCCTCACCACCACCACACTCTCCCCGGCCCAGATTTCAATGAAAAGACAGGAAAGCAGAGAGAGACTTGAAACAGGAGAAGCCCTGATGATTGTGTCACTGTGCTTTCTCAGCCTCAGAGTGGACAACACTGAAGATTCTCAGGCCCGCTCCTATAACAGCAAGCAGAAACAACTGGAACAGAAAAAACTCATTGGGCATACTTGATGAAGGAAATCTTTTGTCAATGAATAAACGTTGGTTACGTAAGCAGGAGAGGGTGCTTTACTGCTATGCTGGGATGTTGGGGACGGCTACTTAAGGGTGCCTGCGAGAATGGATGAAAACAACATCACACAATTTAGCCCTGAGTACCTCAAACAAGACTGGACTGAGCAACACCATCTGCTGAGAAAAATATATAAATAATTTGCGTCCTTTCATTGAAGCGTAGAGTAATTTGCACCTAGAGCAATATGGTCTTAGTGCTGCCTTCTGTCAATTTTTTTAAAATTTGCCTCCAACAGAGTTCATAAGCAGTGATCTGGTTTTTTGCACAACACACTAGAAATGTGCACTACAAATTACATTGTATTAGGGGTTCAGCAAAAGTCAAAGCCTATAGCCTTTTTTACAGTTGGTTTTTATTGGGATTATTGTGTTCAATGGAAAAGAGAGTTCCCAAACGCCCCCCCCCAACTTCATTATCCAACTCACACTAATGACATCCCAATCTGTCATCTGACTGACACAGCCAAGCTTCCAGGCTTCCATTAGGAGATCTCCGTTTTCCAGGTTTGATTACAAACAGAGACATTTAATGGTCTTATCTGGAGAAAGGGAGGGGGGATATGGTTTGTTGGGGAAGATTCTGTAGCACAAATACAGCAGGAGACAGGGCTTGCATCTGGTGTCACTGATAAAAACCTGTAGCCAGTGCTATTCAGACCTCACCATTCAGACACTATCAAAAAATAACTTTTTTTGTCATGGATAATGTCTAGAGACATGCAGGTCTAGAGAGCGTCCCCAAGTCCACACAGGCAAGACTTATATAAGTCTAGGCAAGCCATTAAATTCAAATACTTCATTGGTGCTCCCAAATTCAAAAAGTTGAAGGAACCCCACATTAAATATGGATGCATCCAAAATTGTAAACGCAGATGTAAAATGTTTCTTAATGTCACTTCTGCGCATTCATTTCTCACAATTAAGTGTGTGGTGCTAGTCCTGTGTACATTGCCCTGGACAAGAGCATCTGCTAAATGACTTCAAAGTAAAATTAATATAGTAAATAGCTAGTTAACTTTATACTGCATGTAAAATCTGTTTGGTGACATCAAAATGGTGACAAAAGGTTTAGATACTAATTATTGGAGCTGGTAGCCTTAGTAATGCACTTTAGAACAAATCTTCATTATCAGGTCCATTTGAGGACATATATAGTATAATGCTCAGTTCAACATCCGCCTAAAAAATAACATTCAAAACAGTATTGTGAAGAAATGTGCAATCCATGAATACAGCAACCAAATGGGAAAAAAACATTAAATATTTATTGATTTTATTAATTAATTTTATTTCAACAGCGGTTTTTCATGCTTGGCCATGACTAGGTCAGGAACTGACTAGGTCTTGGCTAATTCTCACATCTTTATAACCCCCCCCCAAAAAAAAAAAATGTCCAAACATATTAACCTACTAGACCCTTATGTCCAGCCAAAGACCACCCACCTGTGAGATATCCAAGTCCCTGATTGCCCTGGATCACTGTCAATCATTTTAAGTACAACAATAATATTTAGACGTGAACATTTGGTGTGACTGCAAAACTGCAGTGGAGAATTAGCTTTTAAAATAGAAAGAAACTGGTGCTGATCACAAGCAGATGTCCAAAAACACTGGTAACTTCACACACCAGCCTGAGCCTTGCAGGGCTATTCAATCCAATTTATTCTATGTATAATTCAACATAGTTACTCTCCCCCAATATTCTTTTTTTAGGTTATTTTGGTTTTCACTCTCTAAATCACACTTTTTAATAAAAGAAAAAAAACAAAGTTGAAAGTTTTAAGTATACAGCAATGCTTAAACCAAAACATGGGACCACTTTTAAGTGCTGCGAAGAAAACGTTACCAGAAATACACTATATATTTATGGGGTGTAGATGCCTTTTAACACCAGAATGGCCAAACACAGCTCTTCTTTAACAATATTTTAATTACCCACCTATTTCCGCCTTCCTTAACTTTTCGTAATTCTACATAACTCACTGTATCAGAATCTAAACTAACTGCTATTATATTAACTTTTTATTAACTTTTAGGAAACCATGTCATTTTTTGTTCTTGTTAACCTGGTCACCATGCCCGTCCTACTCCCAATATTAGGGACTGCTTATCTTCTACCAGCATGTGCAATTTCAAACTGATAATCTCACAAATACCACAGGCAACTGTCAGCACTAGCAAAGTCATAAGTAATGATACCAATAATAACTGATAGAAATGTAGCCAACCTTTGATTTATACAAAAACAAATATATATACAGTGCATTCGGAAACTATTCGGACTCATTCATTCATTTCTCAACATTTGTTTTGTTACATAATTTTGAATTAATAATTTTTTTTTTAAATAAATCTACACACAATACCCCATACTGACAAAACAAAAGGTTTTTCAAAAATGTGTGCCAATTTATAATAAAAAACTGCAATATCTCATGTATATAAGTACTCGAACCCAGCATTTAAGGAAGTATGTAAATAGTATGTAAATAAGCATGTAAATACGGGCCTTGTGGTCAGGGATCATACTTACATTTCACAATTACTTTTTTATAGTGTTGTTTAGCCAGGCGTTTTCTGTTTTTGTAACCTTAGTCTTAACCTTCATCCTAACCCTAACCTTAGTACTGTCATGCCTAACCTTACCCGTAACCTAACCCTAACCTTAATCCTAACCCTAGCGAGAATACCGTCATGCCTAACCTTAACTCTAAGTTAACCTTAACCCGGAAATGTTATTTGCAACGAGGCATTTTTCATTTTCAATCCATTATGTTAAGGAGCGATGTAATAGGGAGTCATCAAGGACAAAGAGCACTGGGCGTATGTTGACAGGGAATGTTACTGTACCGATTAATGCTCATATTGAACGTCACGTCTCAAAGTTAACATTTTTTGGCCCAGTGGGGCCAGTGGGTTTGAAACTTACTGGCCCCAAAAACATTTTTACTGTCCCTCCTTCCAAAAGATGTGATTTATCAGCGTTAAAACATATAAACAAGTACTTGTGTTACTTAACATGTTTAATCCTTTAAGAAATGCATTCTGGATATATAAAACTTAAAAGATATTTTTTTATATTTCTTTCTTCACATTTCTAATTATAAAAATTAACAAAAAGATAACAGTCAGCAAAACATTTGACTTTTAAACAAAACACTAACTCATTCCTCCCCAGGGGGAACAAGGCGAACGGCTGGTCCGTCTTACAGTGTTGCCAGATGGGGAGGTTCCCTGCCCAATTGGGCTACTTTTAATGACAGTGTGTGGGCAAAAATGGACTTGGGCGGGTCGATTTACAGATAGAGTTGTATAGAAAAACTAGCGCTCAGGCGGTTTTACTGTGGAGTCCGCGGGTGAGTGGGCGGTTTACAGTCAATGAAATCTCACAACACTGCCATCTTAGTTACTACTGTAGGTATGCGGTTGTTATAAGTCGTGCAATCACCCAATGGGCATCTGCATTTAAATTCCTGACCAGGACGGTCAAGGGCCTTGAAGATGGATTGTCAGCCACCTGCTTGGCTGTCATGCAGACCAGGTGCTGTTTGCTATTGGCATGACTGGTCAGGGACTGTTTGCTATTGGCATGGCTGGTCTGGGACTGTTTGCTATTGGCATGGCTGGTCTGGGACTGTTTGCTATTGGCATGGCTGGTCTGGGACTGTCTGCTATTGGCATGGCTGGTCTGGGACTGTTTGCTATTGGCATGGCTGGTCTGGGACTGTTTGCTATTGGCATGGCTGGTCTGGGACTGTTTGCTATTGGCATGGCTGGTCAGGGACTGTTTGCTATTGGCATGGCTGGTCAGGGACTGTTTGCTATTGGCATGGCTGGTCAGGGACTGTTTGGGAAAGTAGTCAGTGTCTTTGTAAAAAGACCCACATTTGTCCGCTCTGGCCGGGAACTTATGACAGACGACACATTGCATCTGAGTTCCATCCAAGTCGAAATAGGTAAATTATTTTTTGCACTAAAAATGTTCCATTTCATTCGAGCTTGTGTGATCCAGGCAAGTTTTTAAATGTTTCATTGAAAAACAATACCAGACAGCCATGAAGGAACATTACTGCTCAACTCTTGACTGGCCAACAGTGCACACAATGAGCTGCAAGGTAGTTATTTGTGTGTGCCAGATTACGAAACCACTGGAGGATATTATATTATTTTTTTCAATCTCTATTTTTTTCACAATGGCCCGATCGGGACAGTGACTTGCTAGTTTTATTAGTCTGACTTGACTTTTTACTGGCCCGTGGCCATCGTTACTGTCAAGCCCTGAAAGTAATTGCGGTTCACAAGTAAGTTGTATATGAAAGTAATTCCTGAGAGGTACAGTTGAGGTATTCAGACACTTTATTCAGTATGTTGTAGAAGAAGCTTTGGCAGCAATAACAGGTTTTAGTCTTCTTTAGTATGCTACTACAAGCCCTGTCACTGTCGCCATTGTTGGTCACTTCCCTGACCGAGTCCCTTCTTGACCGGTTACTTAGTTTAGCGGAACAACCTGCTATAGGAGTCTTTTAAAATTTGTTTTACAACCTTCCCGAGGTCTGTGCCTCGATATATATATATTGGAGGTCAACGAAGAGATTCTTGGACTTCTTGGACTGGTTTGTGCTCTGACATTCACACTTTTTTAATCATGTTCAATCAATTGACTTTGCCACAGGTGGACTCCAATTATGTACTAGAGACATCTCAAGGATGATCAAAGAACACAGGATGCAGAAACAGGGCAATACCATGTTGCCTCTTCAGAATGTCATAGGAAAATATGAATCACTGCACACACAAATAATGTAAAAAGGCTTAAGTTAGTCATCCAGCAAATCTTGAAATGTTGAAATAAGTTTGGTGTATTTAAATGATTTCCTAATAAGTTTAAAACAGTGCTATAATAGTGTGATGTCGTTCTCGGTTCTGGCCCTAGACAACGACATGATGCCCTTGAACGCAACTCTCCCCTCAAGTCGAAATCACATGGACAACGCCAGGGGGCCCGTGAACATAGCTCTCCTCTCAGGTCGCAAACACCTGAATTCTAACCACCTGTGTTTGTTCTGTGTTCCCTATTTAGTTCAGGTCTGTGTCTCATTTCTGTTGTGAGGTATTGCTTGTCTTGAGTGCATCATTACTAAGCCCGTGGTTTCCTCATTACAGAAATTCTGACTACCCTCCTTGTGTCCTGACCTGTGCCTGCCTTTTTCTGACCGTCGTTTTTTGGATAACCCTTTTTGGTACTTCTGCTCCGATCTATACAACTCCCATGTACAGACCTCCTGCCTGCCCATCGATTACGTACCAGCCTGCTCCTCTGATTTTGTTGGATTTCTAATAAACATCCTGCGCTCTGCACTTGGGTCCAACCGCCTCTCTGTTTGGCTTGCTAATGTCATGAATTTTTACATGGTTTAGTAATAACTATTAACTGAAATAAGTCAGCTATTTGAGGAACAGTGATTGACTTTTGTCAGTACACAAACCTTTAACGTAACATTTAGAGCCACACTGACTAAATAACTATGTCGTATTTCCAAGCTTGAATGAAGAATATATTATTACACAGTTGGGCGTTAGCTATGCTTTTTGTAAGCAACATAAGCATACCTAACACTACGTTCTGCTGGTAAATAGCCTGTCCATACAGTTTACAACGTCAGAATTAATCGTCAAGTCCCTGCACAGTAATGTCAATGCGCTACGCAAATGTGCAACCCTCTATGAAACTCTGTGATTGGTTCACCCAAGCAGTGAGCAATATAATTTCTTAAGATTTTACATCAGTAACATTGATTGCGGATCTTTATAGTTGCTCAGTTAATGACCATTCACGATTACTGGTGTGGAAATGTGTGAGCACAGGGTGCACATATCTTAAAACCATAAATCACTTCAGGTGTCTATAGGGGTTCAGTGGGCAACATATTGCGGTATTCTGATGCATTTTTGACTAATTTACAGTATGCGTTAGGAATGCCATGGTACATGGTATGTTATCGAACCTTTCGGTACGCCCCCTATAGTTCAGTACGCACACATGAACCGCGGAGTTATGATATGCCAGTAATTTTCCTATGATTTTCAAAACATGCTTATTGCACTACAGACTACACACACATTGTAGATTCAGAACCACAGAACCAGACGCGTACCATGTGAACAGGTAAGCCAGGCTACTGCTAGGGGCCCCAGGCTGTTAGGGGGCTGACAAACTTTACACACATGCGCTATTATCAATTTCTACCCACAAAAGGAATGTGTGATTGTAATGTTTCAGCTGTTTAGCTTGGTAGTTGGTAATTACATAGCTACTGACATCGTAATGTACTGCACAACTCAATGAGCCAATTGTAGCCTAGCAGAACTGAATAAATTGAAATAATGAATAGCATCACATGTCAAATTGCGCACTGTGAAAACAAAAGCTCTTATCTGCTTATGTTGCATACACTAACGCTCTTAGGATGTGTCTATACTCCAAATGTAAGCTATCATAATATCACTGTTCCACTTTGTTTTTGATGCTGTTGTGGTTTTCAGCCTCACTACCCCCCACAAAGTATACACATTTTTATTGATCGCTATAGGCTAATTGCTATCTAGAACCCCGGTTAGCCAGCTAGCTTATTAACTAGTAATATCAACCATGTGTAGCAAGTTATTGATTACGTGATGATTGTTTGTTTTCTAAAACCTACTTTTCATACTTGCTAGCTACCAACTTCGACCTATAGAGCATAGTGCATAAAAAAATACTGCTTGATTATTAATTCGACAATCATCACTAGGTCTGTTGCATTACAATTGTACCGGCTTGGTTGCCTTCATTCCTATCGGGTAGATTTAGGAAAGTCTTCATATAATTCACGGCAGACTAAAATTGGTCAATATTTCTCTGACCTTGACCAAACAAAAACAGACTTCTGTCCTAGAAATCCAAACCCAAGCCAAAGAATGCAGCCGGCTTCAAAGGGCAGAAAAAACAGCCTTAATGGGGCTGTGGGTCAATGGAACTCTGTTTGGTTGTGCTACGAGGCCTGGCGACAACATCAGCACCCCAGTGTTTGGCTTTGATGGCTGCTACCCATTGATCTGTCCCTAGCTCCCTGCTCAATTGAATAATGAATGGCTTCAGTCTCATAAAGCACAGATCAAATTTCAAATGGAAGCAAACGCACTTCTCAACGAGAGAGGACTAAGGCTAGCTCGTTCGGTGAGCTTTTGCCTGGTCCTGTATCTGTTATTTAAAAATGACCATAGGGGTGGGCAAACAGATCTGGGACCAGCGTAGCCTATAATGTGAATGAGCCCAGCTTTCATTTAGCGATAAGCGCAGATGGATAAAGGAGCCTGCAGACTAGATTTGCTCCTAGCTGACCTAGATTTGCTCCTAGCCGACCTCAGCAAGGTGAGGTGAATGTCAGTCATTTGGCTCCTTGGATGGTGGTGAGCTCAGCCTACCATTGGGGGTACACTGACTGCCTTCCAGGACATTTTCTTCACACGGTGCCCCAGATATTATCAGAACGATCATCATGGAACTCTAGCCACCCGAACCATGTGTGGTCTGCACTGCTTTCATCTAGCACACAGACATCACAACCAGGACATCAAAACTAGGACATCACAACCAGGAAATCACAACCAGGACATCACAACCAGGACATCACAACCAGGACATCACAACCAGGACATCACAACCAGGAGCTTCTAACTCCAGGCCATCAAACTAATGCGGCTGTAAAAAGATAACACCCGTGTGAAACTTTCTCTAGAGTAGACTCCTCAGTCCAATTATTTTATCACAATAGTCACATCATTAAAGCCTAATTCAAACCCGGCACTGCTGCTGTTGATCTACTGAATTTTTCAGCATTGAGGACAGTATAGGAGCCAGACGAATCCAATGGTGAAATGAAAACATCTTGTCCATGTCAACCGTTAAAAAAAATAGCAAGAGATAAGATAGCCACGGCCATCCGCTGACTAGTGCTTCTTACCTGTCCCTGGCAGACCATGGGACAATGTGATGTCCAGTTGTCATTGTTATAACTTGCCTGCATTTACTGTAAGGCACAAACCAGGCAGGAGCCAGTCAGGTGGAAAGCAAATCAACTTATAACGGTACTGCTCTGCACTGCCAGTACCTGAAGGGCTAGCTATTGACGGGAGATTCTGACTTGCTTGGAATTGCATCAAAAATTAACTGTCTTGAAGGGTTAGTGAACAAGACTTAACTTTGTAGTACTTGTGATGGAGAATAAACAGCCTATAATATTACTGCCAATCAGGGAAAAAACTGAAACAGAATCGTAACCACAATAGCCTAGTTCTACCTTTGTGGATACAGCCATCTACACCAAAAGACCAGTGGTTCATTTCCTGAAAGCTAAGAAAGTTACATTTATAAAACAAAGAACTGCAGACCTGGGCCCGGTTTCCCGATAATGTGGCACTTACGACGGTTTACCAATGCACACAGCCTTAAGATGGCCTTTGTTATGACAGACTTCCGCCTGTTTCCTAAACCATCATGTACGTCGCTCTTTATAAAATGCATCAGAAGTGCTACGTTACAGCCATTTGGAATGGAATTAGGCCATCTTTGGGGTTTGGAATTGAATTAGGACATGAACACGTTTTGAAATATAGCCTGCCCTATTGCATTTCGATAGAGCTTGATTACTTATCAGAACCATATAATATCACTGGTGATGTATTCTAGTACTACTTTGGCATCAATAGGAAAAAGTAAAACTTGAAGTAATGAAATTTAGGTTGGAGGAAACTGTTATATCCAATGGGGTGTAGTTCAGCCAATCAAAATCATATCTCCGGAAATCGATTACATGACATCCAATTATCAGTTCCTCTGGTAGCTATATAGAATATGTTACTTAAGTCACATAGCAATCAACAGATGATTGGTTAACTGGGAATATAAAGCATAGTGGGAAAAATCAATTCTAATTATTTGGAGTTGAAGAAATCAATGTTCTTCCTGACAAGGTCCCGTAGAGAGGCATCAGCACTGATCCATCAAAGACAGTACCAGTACGATGCAGGGTTTCAGACTCATAGAGAGGCACCAGCACTGATCCATCAAAGACAGTACCAGTACGATGCAGGGTTTCAGACTCGTAGAGAGGCACCAGCAATGATCCATCAAAGACAGTAACAGTACGATGCAGGCTTTCAGACTTGTAGAGAGGCACCAGAACTGATCCATCAAAGACAGTACCAGTACGATGCAGGCTTTCAGACTCGTAGAGAGGCACCAGCGTCTTATTTGGCAGAATTATGATGTGTTATTATATGTTGTTAACTACAAAGCAATTAAAAACGAGACCTGGGTGACCTCTTGGCGAGTGTTGGGGAGGTATTAAAAAAGGATTATCCAGTAGCGTGTTGGGTGATGCAGTTCAGAAAGATTAGAATTCTCACACCCCCCAAGTGCCCAAAGCAGCGCATGCAGGCTAATGCACACAGAGGTGATCTGTCCAGGGGGCTATGCCTGGCTACTTACTGTTCTGACCTTTTCACGACCATTCAAATAGTTTGGCTCTGAAACAATGCCAATACCAAGGGTGCAAAAGCAAATGCCTGACTGCGCAGAAACAGAGTAAGCACTCATAATAGGAGATCAGAACAGGCTGTGGGCAAAGCTCATGTGGCCAAAAGTAGGTAATGTTGTGAATCTTTAGGATCCGATTTTTAGCCTAATTCCTTTCCTTAAGCCCTCTCTCTGTGTCACAGGAGAGTTGTTAAGGCTAAACACCCTCATCGGTCCATACTCCAAACTCTCAGTACCGGCTCTATCTCTTTGTCGACCTACCTAGTCCCAGTTCAACTACTGCAAAGGGAGACATAGGGAATAGAACAGCCCTTTGTCTGCCAAGGAGGCACACCTGTCAGTGTACAAAATGTTTAAAATGTGTTTATAATGCTTCAAACTATGGGTTGACAGCTCGAAGGGAAGGGAGCTATGACTGGCGAATGGTCAAAGAAGTGTGACCATTATTAAAGCTGAATGACAAAGAATAACATTTTTCAATTCCAGATTTCTCGAGGGGGGGGGGGAAATTTCCCTATGCCATTCCAAGCTTAATCCTTTTAACCATAGAATAAAATGTGTTTTTGACAGCTTGTTAAAAAATCCCATTTCATGGCACATATTAGGAGAAGGGGAGACTAGGGGACTTAGTCTATGAAGTAGCTCAGAGTAAACAGCTTTTAAATGGAAGGGCTGGATCCTTTTTCCTCACAACAGGAAATCAGTATATCATGATTCTACTCAGGGGGCTGAGCCAACACTGATCTCTGAATCCTCTCTTTATTGGGAGCCCTGGCATCAAACAAGCCCTCTGTCCACACCATCACGCAGGTGGTGTCCCTGGAAATACAGGCTGAAGTCACGTCACCCGTCAGCTGACACCAACCCTGACAATAATAAGCGATACTCAAATCTTCTGTCATTCAGTGAAACTGAGGAACTGTATTGCAATCTGCATTATTTAATTTGTTTCTTACAGTAGTAATAATAAATAGAGACAGCAAAGGCTGTGTGGATACCAACACTGATCAAAGGCAACAAAAATAGATCTAACATTTCTATTCTTGCTTTAATCTTGATTTTATTTTGCTGATGCTATGAGTGTGTAAGCAAAATAGAACAGTCATGATGACACAGTTATTTCTGGTAAATGACCCAAATCCAATCCAGTGATATGCACCTCAGACCAACTTTAACATACCCACTATACATTTTAATGTGAAAACAATCTTTGAGAACCAAATCTGGTATCCATCCTCAATTGGCTTTTATTAGTGGAAGAAAGTAAAAATACCATAGAGAAGACCATAGTAAAATACCATAGTAAAATACCATAGAGAAGAAAGCCAAACATGCTACAGGCATATGCTACACTACAGTTAGGTCCGGAAATAACTGGATACTGACACAAATTTTGTTATTTTGGCTGTTTACCAGAATATATTCATGTTAGAGTTAAATACTGAATGTGGCATTGAAAGTGCAGTCTCTCAGCTTTTATTTGAGGTATTCACATCCAAATTGTTTAGGAATTACATCTCTTTAATATGTAGCCCCGTCTTTTTCAAGGGACCAAAAGTAATTGGACAACTGACTCAAAAGCTGTTTCATGGACAGGTTTGGGCTATTCCTTGATTCCAGGTGTGGCATTCACATTTGGAAGCTGTTGCTGTGAGCCCACAACATGCAGTCAAAGGAGCTCTCAATGCAAGTAAAACAGGCCATCCTTAGGCTGCAAAAATTGGACATCTGTTGCCATAATCTCAATAAGCCATAAATAACACACAAATGTCAAATCAGGCAAATGTAAAAAGTATTTTGGCCTATGGTTTGTAGTAACTGAAATGCATCAGAATAGTTTTAGAATGTTCATGAAAACCAGAAAAGGAACCAGGCAGGCCTAGTTCAGCCAGCCCGCAATTAAAAGTAATGAATGTAGTTGCCCTCCCTGGATTTGAATCCGGGTCTCCCACGTAAGAGGCTGTCTTTAATCACTACGCCACACATCTGCCAAGAATTGCTATAGCATTTCAACATTAGAAATGCTATACCAATCTACTAACTTACTACTTGGAATAGTCATAAGAATTGAGCAATTGTTAGCGAGTCTGAAGAGGAACTTTACACTGCCAAAGCTATTGAATTTCACAGCACAACAACGTTCGTTTTTCTTTCATTTGTGAATGAGATTGATACAATAACTATCAACATAGGTGACAATAACTGACTTTTTCGTCAAGTGAAAAGACGAGAGAATCGTGTAGCTAGCGATGTTTGTCTATCCTGAACACATCCCAATGCATAATTTGAAAATCCACCAGAAATAGTCGCAATATGACAGCAACAGTTTTATTTTAGGCTTCCTATAACATAGCTACTGAAGGTTGTAGCCAGCGAAGTCTTTGTCTATCCTGAACAAATCCTCTTTTGCCACTGGCCGTTTTAACAGCTTATTAGCCATTCGTGAATGACATTGATACAGTAACTATGAATATAGGTGACGATAACTGACTTTTTCGTCAAGTGAAAAGACGAGAGAATCGCGTAGCCAGCAATGTTTTTGTCTACCCTGAACAAATCCTAATGCATAATTCTAAAATCCACCAGAAATAGTCACAATATAACAGTGAACAGTTTTATTTTAGCCTTCCTATAATGTAGCTACTGGAGGATGTAGCCAGAAAAGTTTTTGTCTATCCTGAACAAATCCTAACACATAATATGTTTTTATTGTAACAGGAGTCGAACGAGGGACCTGTTGTTTGGTAGTCCGCTTCTCTAACCACTATGCTATTTAACAAGGGGTAGTCAGTCACTCAGTCACTCACTCAGTACGAGACATTCACTCTTCTAGACCGGCTCCGCTTACGTGGTCCGGCAAAAACAGGGACGAGAGTCCAGTAATATTTGACTCACATACATTTGTATGTGTTCATAGGAGTCATACCTGAAATTTAAACAGAAATTAACACTTATGGCTACAACTGTTCGGAAGCTACACCAAAAATGGTAAACAGGAAGTGCTCTGTTTGGGCCTATCATTAAATAGGGAAACTCTTTGCACAACTAAATTTCTTTGAATTGTAAATAAAAGTGGCATTGCAATCAGCAGATCAAGGGACATTCCACTTTCTGGCAGAAATTCCACCATGGACCAGCACCAGTTCTGGGACCTAGGTTTGAGAAACACTGGGCTAGTATATACCTTTCTGACCCAGTACTGTATGTTTAATACATAATAGAAATATACAAGAAGCCATTGTCACCCTAAAGCAAGAAAAGATAAATCCAAAAAGCTATCACTGTTGAAGCCATAAGGGAAAACCAATTAATTTTGGATCTTGATTGATATTGCTTCAATATTAAATAGCACTAACTGTGCAAGTATGCATAAATGTTTCAGATAATTTCATAGCCCATATCAAGTCATTATAGATAGGGTTACCACATTCCTTGAAATCCGAAGTTATGAGCTGTCAAATTTTAATGAAAAGGGTATTCTCAATGCACAACTCTGATTGCGCTGGCGGCTGTCTTTTCTCAGCACTTCTTCCAAAACCTTCCATCTACTGTAGGCTTTAAACAAACGTAAGAACATCACTCTAAACACAACACCCCCTAATGACAAAGCAAAAACTCAATCCCTCAATCCTGACCAGTCTCCCAGTAACTCATATGCATTTTTCTCAGGAGCTGCTTCCGTCTAGCCTTTCAAACATGAAGGCTTGACTAATGTAGTACTGTGGAGAAGGTTATCCTGGTAGATTCTCCCATCTCTGCAGAGAAACTCAGAAGCTTTGTTAGAGTGGCCATTAGGTTCCTGGTAACCTCCATGACCAAGGCCCTTCTTACTTAGTTTGGCAGGACAGACAGCTCTGCGAAGAGTCCTGGTGGTTCCAAATTCCTTCCATTTCAGTGTTTGCTCTGATGAAGCTCTGTGAAGTGTGGGATCTTACATAGACTGGTTGGTGCCTTTCTAAATCATGTACAATCAACTGAATTTGCCAAATGTGAACTCTTATGAAGTTCTCAAGGAGGATCAAAGGACACATGATGCATCTCAGCTCAATTTGTTGCATACGTAACTTATTTACATACGTAAATAAGTTGGCACAAATTTAAAAAAATGTGTTTTTGCTTTGTCATGATGAAGTATTGTGTGTGGATTGATCAAAATATATTAAATCAATAACTACTATAATTTATAAAACTACAAAATGTTGAGAACATCATGAGGTCTGAATAATTTCTTAAGGCACCGTACATAACATGTACAGTTGATCAACCTTCAATGAATACCGATACAGGAATCTCACGAATTGAGATAAGGTTTGGCTAGCTGATGCTCTGGCTTCTCATCACAAATGTTCTGTAAATGTCATAGTAGCCAATAGCCACACACTATATTGCCAAGTGTTCAACTTCTAGGCATGCATGCAAACAAGCCCTGTAGTTAGTAAGCCAGCCCTAGGGCATAAGTGACGGGACTGCCCTACAGTTAGTAGGCTAGGCTTAGAGCATGAATGGGTGACTAGACAGTCTTGTTAGTAGGCTAGGCTTAGAGCATGAATGGGTGACTAGACAGTCTTGTTAGTAGGCTAGGCTTAGAGCATGAATGGGTGACTCGACAGTCTTGTAGTTAGTAGGCTAGGCTTAGAGCATGAATGAGTGACTCGACAGTCTTGTAGTTAGTAGGCTAGGCTTAGAGCATGAATGGGTGACTCGACAGTCTTGTAGTTAATAGGCTAGGCTTAGAGCATGAATGGTTGACTAGACAGTCTTGTAGTTAGTAGGCTAGGCCTAGGGCGTGAATGGGTGACTAGACAGTCCTGCAGTGAGTAAGCTAGGCCTAGGGCATAAATAAGAGACAAGACATATAGTTGGCTAGGCCAAAAGCATGAACAGGTGACCAGACAGTCCTACAATTAGTAGGCTAGGCCTAAAATCATAGGAAATCTATTGCTATTTCTGATAGAAATAGCCAAGAATAACAGCTATGGGACAAAGCCTATAGATAAAGTAGAGACTGGTATTTTTAATGTGTATAGCCACAGAGTCAATAAAAGCTCTTAATATAATTTCCCAGGAATCAATTTCTATTTAAATAAATTGAAATATTTAGGTTAATAATAAGGCAAAACCTTAATTTACCCAGGACATCAATAAATGGTTTTCTACCTTCATGCTGTTGTAATGCTGAAATTAGGCCTGCAAATAGTAACAATATTGCATTAGCACACACAGAGATACATTATGACAATAGTGCAATAAAGAGCAAGTCAAGCCAAACCGGCTCGTACCATTCTTTGTTAGGCATTGACAATAGTGCCATTAAAATGTGACAGTGGCTGTGCCCTATATATGCCTCTGATATATCTCTGAATGTATCAGTACAGTAGCTGTGCCCTATATGCCTCTGATATATCTCTGAATGTATCTCTGAATTTGACAGTGGCTGTGCCCTATACATGCCTCTGATATATCTCTGAATGTATCTCTGAATGTGACAGTGGATGTGCCCTATTTATGCCTCTGATATGTCTCTGAATGTCTCTTGTGTGTTTACAGCCACTGAAGAAACTGCTTCAGTCTGATGGTAATGTGACTTCAAAGAGTGCTGGCTTTGTTAATCTTGTTACTCAGCAAAATAGAACAATGCCCCTAAGTTCAATTTTTCTGTTTTTTAGTGACGCAGGCCAAAAGTTATTTCTGAATGGAAATAAAAGATTTTTACAATAATCGTTAAAACAATGATTTTTCACTTAACATTCCATAGCTATTTCAAAGTGTTACCAAGTAAAACTTACTTGCCAGTTCTACGTAAAATGATCAAACTTGAAGACAACTTCACATGGGATTGGAAAGAAATGTATGTAGATGTGTTAGTGGTCAGTACAATTTGTGAATTTCAAAACCCCTTTAATGATTGGCTCGACCAAAGTCGTTGACATGATCAGCAGCACAGATATTGCAATGAGCTAGATGTAAGACTTTGTTCTAATACAATCACACACAGCATCTGGGCATGTGTATAGGTTTACATGGTGGGCATGGGGCCACAACAGAGGAGATGCTTAGTATGGTGCATTAACACTTCAAGTTGTTGCAGCAATATAAGCCTGCTATGGTAATACATGACCTTTCTTGGTACATTTAAAGATGAATTCTGGGATCTCATAAGCGCGCCAAATTTGTATGTTATGAACTGGATTCAATTGTGACGTAGTGCACAAATTAATGACATATAACACCAAATAAGGGTTTTAGCTGCTTGTGAAAGCACCACTTTCACAGTTACTGGCTGAAGTTATACAGAAACTCTGGAGTGCATCCTTAAATGAAGCTTGTTGATCCAGGGTTGTTACTGATTTGCTTGTGCTGCATTAAGTCACTGGATCACGTAGTCTGTGAAAGGGATGTCTGCTTACCTGCTGCAGGTGAGCCTGCTGTGATCATCACACACAACGCCATCAGCCCCAGAAGAACTCCACCGAACCCTTGTACACAAAGAACAGTCTTGGGAATCCCCACTGACGCCAAAGAGAAGTTTAAACCCTCCATTGCACAAGTCATGGCATTTTTCCACATACAAAGAGATTCATCCCAGTAAATAGCACAAGCTTGAGAATGCAGGTCTTGATTGCGTGATCTCTCTCAATGTGGCCCTTCTTCCATAATATCTATTGGCATCCGTAATGGGGAGGATTAAGCTGTGTGCGAAATGAAATAATGTCAGAATGATTCTAAACAAAATGAAGTATTCCCCAATTTAAACACGTAAAAAGCAAACAATTTGGACAAAAAAGCAGTTGAAAAAAGATTAGCACACACAACACTGAAAAACACACAACACTTGGTTGAAACATAAAGCTTTCTACATCTCCTGAACATTAAAGACCCTGACCAGCTAGGTTGATGCAGGCAGACTAGTTATTAGGTCAAGTCTGGTTGGGAGACAACTGTGTGTCAAGGTTGTTCTCTGGGAGAACCTTTCAAATTTATACTTGCATTTATTTTCCTTTCTCCAAAACAGCATTGAGAGACACTTGCTATCGTAACTAATTATAAAGACACTCACCGGCTCTGACAGAACACTAAGCAAAGGTGATGCAAGCGCAAGTCAGGGATTAACTACAGTTAGTCGCAAATAGCAAAGGGTGGGGGAATACACAAGCACGTGCCAAACCAGAGTTACAATCATACAATGACATCGTAAATAACATTGAAACGGTAAAGATGTGTTCGACATGCAACACTATTCATGACAAATAGTGTTCTTGAAAAGTAGAGTAACTATCAATAACATCTAACGTTAGCCTACCCCTAACGCAACGGGTCTGAAACTAAGGACGACTAGCCCACTCTGGTTGTGGTTCAAGACTGTAGCTATTTACCTAGCATGTGTGCTTAGTTAATTCGTCATGAGGTTGTCTCCTTCTCCTTTTATCCCGACCAGTTTCTTCCATAAATATATATCGTCACTAAATACAACAAGTAATCGTTTGTTTTCCTTGCAAACAATCTTCAGTTAATATTCAAAAACTTAAATAAAACCAGGGAATGTTTTAAAACAGTTCAGCTAGCTTGCTAGCGCACGGAGTTCCATGACTCAAGATAACGGTAACGGGAATCCTGTCTATCCCATGCATTTACTGTCTCCCAATCACGGCTAGCTATAGTAGCAGAGTAAATTTTCTTACCAAAACGGAGATTCGCGTTCTGTTTGTCTAGACGTATTCGTATGTATAAAAAAATGAACCAGACTAGATAGCTTTCTAACTAAATACCGCTTCAACTAGTTAGTTTGATATCATGGATATCGCAATAATTTTTCTTTTCGATATCTTTGCGCATCTCTCGCTCTCTCGTCATAACTGAGCTAGCTTGGTCCTGAGGATTGCAATAACTCCACCCCCTGAGCCCTGATTAGATATTTATTTGCTATGGTCTCACAATCATTGGCTGCAGCTGCAATCCTTCAAAGAAGGGGTTAGGTTGTCCATCTCTGTCGGCGTCTGTGGTTTCACAGGGCAACGTTGCTCGTGCGAACCATCCAGTCATGCAGGGCGATCTACATGCGTTGGGTTGAAGGTCCCTGAATGTCTGGAATGTACAATGAACTATTTTCCCTAATTTAAATATTTATTAGCTGAATTTGTCCACAGTGTAGTCCGTATTGGACAGCACAGCGTAGACTGAATGCGCGTGTATGTTGTGTGGTTGTTATCCTTTTACACTATACATGTGGGGACAAAAGGTCCCCACAAAGCTAGTAAATCGCACGTGGGCAGCCGGACTTAACACAAGAACAAGGCTATTTCCCAAAAGGGTTAAGGTTAAAATTTACAATTGAGGTTACTTCCATTTTGGTTTCAAGTAGAACACTTTTGGTTCTTGATATAGGAGCCTATGGTTCCAGGTAGGGTGTTTCTTGCAGAATCATTTGCATATAGGGTTCTACACTGAACCCGAAGGGGTTATATCTGCCCCGGAATATATATTTGTATATACAAACATATATATCTTTCAGTGGGGACAGCCAAAAAACACTTTTGAAACCAACGGTTATCTTGTTTGTGCCCAGTCATGTCTTTAGTTGTCTAATTATATGCAACGGTACATGCTATAATTTTTGCAAAGACGTCTGGTTTATACCTTGAAATCATTGTTCTCAAGCAAAGTAACTATACATAGTCAGCCCTGGAAAGGGATATTGCAATATTGTAATGAATAGGATATGGCAAATATATCAAACATTTAGCTGTCATATGTCAACGTAACAATGAAAATATTGACAAATACTGAGCTGATCACATCAAGAAAATGAGGTTAGTTGTCACCATCTAGTGGCATAAAATTGTCAGTGGAACATCCAGGACGTGTTTGGATCTGATCTCAGACAGGCTGCTTGTTGTAGCCTACTGTATATCAATGTATATTACTAGGCCATTTTAATTAGCTAGTGATAAACTTTTTATAGGCTGGGTTTTGTAGGGGTTTTATAGTAAAGTTTACTGCACTCATTGAACCAGTCAGAAAAAAATGCAGATGGATTGGGCACAAAAAAAGAACAACGAACGCCAGAAGAATTTTTTTATTATCAGACTGTAATTTCAGGGATACTTAAGCCATTAACTCACTGGACGCCTTCTTCAGTGAGGCATCCTTTGGGTAAACCCAGGTGCATCTTTATGCTGGTAAAAACATCAATTAGTAAAATTCCTAAGCAGTTTTTCTCTAATATTGCATTCAATCTTTTCACCACTCCACTCTGGTGTATACCACACCAAAAAAAGAGAGAAAAGAAACGCACACAAGCACACACACACTCAAGCCCATGCATACAGACACACAGACTTAGAGAGAGACACACACATCAATAAATAATGACCCTTCTATGAGACAAGAGACTGGTGCCGTGACTTAACAGTTTAATGTAAATTCAAGACAAAGTGTGATTACATTTCTACACATATACAATATGCATATGTGAGCATACAAATTCTCATTAATAACTCGATTCACCTCGGAGACCGAAAAAATGATCAAAAGTAACAGTGAATAACAAGCTATAACATAGTTCACCACAACGCAAGCCCCTTCTCACCCTACAGTTAGTAAAGAGGACAATTAAAACTATTTTCTTCTATGACCAAGTTGCCAGTTAAAATCCTCCTGTAAATTTACAATGCTATCATTAGTATTTCAAAGCCTATTATAAATTCACTCCATTTTTCTACAACGAAAATGATTAAGAGAAGCACACAACATCTTAATGGTAACACAAGCGCTTAGTAGCCAAGGACTCAACTTGTTAGGAGTTTAATTAATCATTCTTCCTATTATCCTTATTATATTAATTTAAACATTCTATAAAGCCAGTAAAATATCCATTCTCATAACATACTAAGTAATATTAGTCTAAGGGAAAGGGTACATATAACGCTACAACAGACTGAAATAAGGAGACAACAAAAACACTTTTTAAAAAAAATCCCCAAATAAATGTAAAAAAGAGAATTGACCAAGAAGTATACTAGGAAATACTGCAGAACACAATGGCCTGACTGACAACTAATGAGATTTTAACACCATCAAGAAACCCTACAGCAACGGGCAAACAACTAGGTCAGGGTTTGATGCATTCTTAGGTTTAGAAACTGTAGACACATTTAATATTTTCTCCATTTTATTATAAACGCAGTTGTGCAAGTGAAAAAACTACATCAGGACCAAGACGACTGAAAAATCACTACACTATGACAGCTACATCTCGTCTTTCGTCCCACTGTCATCTGAGGGGAAAGCTGTTTGCATTGGGCTTAATTTATCGGAATTCATGGGAGAAGAACCCATAATCTCAATTATTTACTGTAATACTAAATTGTGGTTTAAACTGACAAGAAAAACAAAAGAATCAGATGTTTAAATTAAACTGTTTTAAACTGTCAGTGCGTAATAGAAAATAGGACATCTAATGTCTTTTGCAATGTTTTTTGTCATTCAAAGTATTTTGGTTCTAAAGAGTATATGTGTATTAAATTACATTATCTAGTCCTTTAATCAGCGCATCAAACCCTTGACCATTTCAGCCAAAATTCCCAGAGGAAAAAACTATGCAGGAGGTAATAACCTAGTCAAACTAACAAAAAGACAAATCAACTCTCATACAGAAGGGCTTTATGAATGTGTTATTACTGTTTTATGTTTCTGTGATAAGCAGAAGAAATATCCTAAAACTACTTCTTTTTCCCACCTCCCTCCTTTTTGGGAAAATATGCTTAGCAAAACATTTAAGAAATTATTTAAAAAATTCTAAAGGGGAGGTTGTGATATTATTCATTTCTGGTGCTAAAGGTGTTAAACATGGTTCAAGTTACTTCAGAGGGGATTGGCCTGAGAAGACTAACTGGCAATGTGTGCCGTGCCTCCAGGAATGTTTCACAATATTTTAAACAAGGATCCAGAAGTACTAACAAACATATTGTGGGAAAAGTTGGAAGCTGAACACTTCTTGTGTAGTATTTTAGAAACAACAAATCTGTGAAAATACCAGGTTTCACAAAGAGGCTGCTTTATACAGCTCCCTTTATTACCGTATATACCTTAAAGCTCTGAGGGTATGTATTAGTTGTTTGGAAGGCAGTTTTCTAACATTGAAATGGCTACTGTAGCAGGGGTAAGACAATGTTCAAAAATAAACAAACTTCATTTCTAAAACAAATTCTTGACACAAAAGAAGCACATTTTGGTAGTTATAAGGTCACTGGATCTATGTTGATGCTCACATTTCTGATTCATATTTTCCATAAAACACTTAACACACATTAAACAAAGTGGTACGAGACTAACATATACAATACTTTAAAAAGTTATTAAAAATATAGCATGTCTGTTGAAATAAAAGAGAGTAGGGCTAAAAGGGCTTCTCATAATTGAATAAATTTAGATTATACAGGGAAAATAGGATGAAATTATATATATATATATATATATATATATATATATATATATATATATATATATATATATATATATATATATATATTGAAAACCCCAAAATTAGAAGAAGCATTTTGAAATGTTTGAATGAATTCATGTTGAGTCAAGTTGTGATGAAATCACAAACTTATTGCATCTTGCATGGCACCAAATTATTTATAAATTAAATCTTTATTACTTTAACTAATGATCGCTCAAGCAGAAATATCTAAAGCATTTCAGATGAAGCAGGTCACAGATTACATTCATTTTGTGCTAGTGACCTATATTTTAAAGGTATTATTGGTACTCTTTTAATTCCTTTAACTCTATGGGTAATTCCATGGCACACTAAACTATAAGATGTTTTTTTTTCTTAATTTGTTTATAACAAGAATTAAGCTAAAATCTAACTTTAACACTGTAAAAATAAAAAAACACAAAATGAGTTGGAGAGAAATTTGAGATTCAACTATAACATTGAGGGGGCAAAATGTGATAAATAAAGATTATTGTTTTTTCAAATTATATGGTTTTCAGAATGGTGGACTGCAAATGGCAGTAAAATCCTGAAAATAGCATGACCACAAGCAGATACTGTGGCAATTTTAATTATTCATGTGTATGTGTTGTGCATACATAATGTATGTCTTTCGAAAGTACTATATCTGCACAGCTTACACACAAACACTTAGAATCCTTCAACAGTACTCAAAGCACAATTAAAGAGCTGTAAAAGTACAATAAGTTATTGCCAGACCACATGGGGATCGTTTGGGTTCGTACTGCACTTTACCAACGTGTTTAATTTCTTTGGCGGGAAGAAAGAAAAGTCCCCAAAGGAAAAAGCCAGTCCCATCATCATAGAGCTATAAGGGGTGTAGTATTGATGTCAGATTCTCCCTGCATTGGAATGTTTCAGTAGTCTGCCTCTTTTAAAGGGGCCAAACTCTTGTGTGGAAAAGCATCTCCCTTACTGGTGTGCTTGGCCCACAGGCCGCATTGAACAAAGGGAAATAAAGCACAGAACAGAAAGAAGCATTATGTAACCAGCCAAGTATACTGTACATAAGACGCATCACATCTTTGACTGCCAGGAACCCAAGGTTTGCATGGTGGAGCCGGCTGGAGGGAGCGCGTGGCTTTTTGGTAAAGTACCAAAAGGGCATTTCAGGTTTGGTTTGGGGAGCAAACCTGGGCCTGACACACTCCCGTATGAGCTACCTGCCCACAAGAGCTCCCACGTAGTAGCGTCTGCTTTTCCACCTTATTACTATTATTAACAGTGCCTGAACACTTTACACAGCTATACACATCTTCCTAGGATCACCTGAAATAACTGTACAGCAACTCACGGTTACAAATCAAAATAGAAATGAGCCTAATAACAAATCATAAAAACACTTGCACGGATAAAAACATACACAAGAATTATTGCAACAATCTTCAAAATAGCACAATATGGTATATACCTACTACAGCCATGTAAAAAGTTCAATAGTAACATAAAAATAAAATGATCACTTCAAATGCAAGTACTATGGCATGACAATGGGAGGCTTTCACTAAAACACCAGCAGGTCTGATGTGCCCACTCTATGAGGAGAAATAACAGACAGCTAGACTAATCATACTCATTGGCTACGTGAAATAAAACAGGTGGTAAATCAAGCAGCAAACACACAGAAGCAATAACCCAATTAGTTATCTTACGACACATCAGATATCCCTTTCTGGTGGTGTGATGTCTGTGAACACAGGATTCAGAAGACAAATGGAGACAGTGTTAACAAATGAAGTCCATTTCATAAAAATCCCTTCCAGGTGTATGCTGTAGCATTCCTGTCCTGTTCACGTCTCTCTCTCTCCGGTCCGTGCGGTGCTACACAACCATCAGAGCAGAAAAGACTAAATAACTTCCATTTATCTTTGCAAGACAACAACAAGACAACAACGTGTGTTAGAGTTAGGAATGTCCCTGTAACTCCCACCCACAGTTACGACCAACCTGCCCAGTACCAACATGCTGTTCATTTAGTCTCAACAACATTAGAAATGGCATTCTGCCATTCTGCCATCCTCAGTTTCTAATGTTACCAACCAGATGCTTTCTACAATTCCCTCACTCTCACCTTTGCAGTCCCAGGTTCAAATAATAATTTAAATTTCAAACACTTCAGCTGGGCTTGATTGAGTTTGCCTTGAGCAATGGAACGAATATTAAGAGTATTTGAAAGATTTGATATGATATTTCAACCCAGGATTGACCTCTAGCCAGTATTCTTTCAGCAGCCCTCTGCCCTCCTCTTGCTCACTGCAACCAACCAAGCTCTCCCTCACTGGCCTTCTGACCATCTCTGCCATAGCAACCATCACTTCCCATCAGGCCTTTAACTGGCTTAACTTTTAACTTTAGATTCCATTTTCTTCCCGTGCAACACTATGTTGAACTCATCACATAAACCATTTTGACAGTCAACATTATTTTTTTCTGCATTTTCCATTCTCCCAAAATAGATCATTGTGCTAACACTTCTCTGTTCAGTCTTGTGCACCAATTCCCTTGTGTGATATAAAAATAAAAATAAAATTTGCACATCACAAACTAAAGCCATAATATGTATGGGTGCCATGGTGATAGAGACTTAGACATATATTCTACACATATTTCCATTAATATCCAGCACACAATGTAACAAGGATTGATATAACAACTTTGGTTCAGTATCCCAGGCAAGGTAAACTCATGCACACAACCAAAAAGCCAAAGGTGGTAAATACGTACTCTAACCTCTGAACTCCGTAGTATACTGGCATAAGGATAGGAAACAGAGCTACGGGCTAAGCCTACACCTGGAAGTGAAATCAAAACTGCCCCAACAATAAGATGCCAAACCAAGGAACCAGTTCCAGCTAGTCTGTTGGTTCTCTAGGTTCCGGCGACGTAAACTGTGTGGTTATATCTGTAAGGCACTACAAGGGAACAATGGTCAAACCTAAGACTGTGGAGGATTCCCAGTATTATAGCACAAAGGTTCAAGAGGAAGTGGACTACACACACATGGCTGACAGTAGCACACGCACACACAGACAATCACATTGTACATGCCTATGTTATTATAACCACTTTGTGCAATCACATTGAAAAAGGAGAAACAAATAGATTCTATTGGTATCAGAAAAAAGCTTTTCATGAAATAATATGGGTGCAGACTGCTACATTCTAAAAACGGGGCCCAGTTAAGTCTCCTATACCTAAAACACAAGTCTCCTCAAAAAAGGTGAGGACCAAAAAACTAAGGGAAATACCTAGAAATACATGGGAAAGTTTTTTGTCTTGCGTTGGTTATATTTCCAGAAGACTCCCGACTCCAGTTGTCGGGTGGAGGTGGGGTGGGATGAGGAGGGGCGCTTTGTTCTCTCTCCTCCACACCTTGAATGATTTGGAAATGTTTAAGACAGTTCAAGGCCATCGTTATTTTTATTTTATTCTCAAAGAGCAGCAGGTTTCCGTATTTCACCTTCATTCCCAAATCCTCATGGGATTTCTCACGCTGGGAATTCCAACATCCAGGGAGAGACACCTTCTTAAAACAGTCAGTTCCCGATTTCAAAAGGGAAAACAAATAGACAAAAGGTTGTTTTAGAAGAACAGAAAACCTACATCCCCCCAAAGGCCTGTTATGAAGACCTTCCAGTAAAAGAATGAGAAACTACTTTCATTTGAAAGTAACACAGTAAAACCAAGAGAGGAAAAAAAGCAAAACTGGCCCTTATGGAGAAAGAGATCTCTGAAAAGAACAAAAAATATTGAAATTCTCCCTCAAGAAACTACCGCCCCTCGTTTCCCTCACTACAGGGGCTGTGTGTGTATTTTCCTTGATCTTTTCTGCCATTATATCTTCAAGTTGAGCAAGACAGTTTTACAAAGATTGCATGTCTCTCTCTCTCTCTCTCTCTCTCTCTCTGTCTGTGGATTGGGGATAGGTGAAGGAGGACATAGGTCGAGCAGCAGCAGTGCTGGGGTCTGGGGGTCTGGGGTTCTGGGCATCCAGTGTGTTGGCTTGGCTCTAGAGGTAAGGGTACTGGTTAACCTTGGTGGGGCTCAGCGGGTATCCAGTGTAGACAGTGGAGGCAGGCGAAGCGCTGATGTATGTCTGGTGCGCAAACTGGGCCTGGTACTGGCTGTGGTGGAGCGTGGGCGAGGGCAACGCGCGGTGTCCCATGCTGACGGGCACCTGGTGGACAATGCCCGGCGCGTGGTAGGTGGCGTGCTGGACCGTGTGGCGGGCCGAGCCCTGGGTGGCCACCAGGTGGGCCACGGTCCCCGTGGAGCCCAGGGCGGCGGGGGCCGCGGTGTAGGTGTACAGGTGGGGCTGGCCGGGCAGGTGGGCGGCGGACAGGTGGGTGTGCACGTTGGCAGTGTGAGAGGGGCTGTTGTGGTGGTGGAAGGAGTAGGGGGCCTGAGCTGCGATGGTGGGGGTGATGTAAGCCTGCTGGCGCCGGTGGCCTCCGTTCCTGTCTGTTACCATGTGCTGCTGGGCCTGGAGAGGAGAGAGGAGAGGAGAAAGGAGCAGGAGGGAGGCAACAGAGGATGAAAGGAGAGGATGAAGTCAGTGCAACCCTAATCTTCGCGATGGGCAAACTCTGCAGACAACCTATTTATGCAAGATTGTACTGCAGTCCAAGTGCCAGTTTCACAAAGTAAATGATAGATATCATTGAGATGGGTTCTTACTTGGCTTTGTCTCCATACCTGGCTGAGATTGAGAGGCTGTTGCTGCTGGAAGGGATGTGGCCCTGAGCGCTGCTGCCGATAAGCCACGCCCCCTGAGAAGTGGTTGTTGCCAGACACCATGCCCATGCTGTTGGAGGTTTTAAATTTGTACACCGAATTCTGATGATTCATTGCATCTGCAGGTTAAAAGGTTAAGCCAAGTTAAGAAAATAACGAGTACAACCTTACAAAAACAAAAGTGTTAAGTGAGATTATCAACACTAACCAACAGGGATGAGCTTAGTAAAGTTTCAAGGGAGTACAAACAATAATTATAATGGTTACAACTTTTGAATCAATTTGTAAAGAAACAACAACATTTACCTACAACAAAAAATCATCTATATATTTCTAAGACTTCAGATATCTTGACTGTGGACCTCAATACAAATTCAATCATTTTTCTTTGCAATGTTCCCCTCTAGTCACGGGCTAATTATCTGGAAATCATCGGTGTGCCATTCATTATCAGCTGGAACAGAAAAGCAGCATTCTCTGATGAGCCCTGCATTACATATAAGAACCACGCCCCTCCTTGTCTGAGTGTGTGTGTGTGTGTGTGTGTGTGTCTGTGTGTGTGTGTGTGTGTGTATGTGTGTGTGTGTGGATCTCTGTAGGTACCTGTGTAGATACCTGGCATCAGGCGCTCACACTCGCTCAGCACCTCGCTGGACTGGCTCTTCAGTGGGGGGATGATGATGGTGCGTGGGTTGTTGCCATTGCTGTAGTTGTCCAACAGGGTGGCCTTGGTGTCATGGTAGCCATTGTTGTTGGGGAGCCTGGATTCGAGGGTGTAGGGACTGTTGTTACTGGACGAGTCAGAGTCAGGGGAGTCATGAACAGTCACACAGCTGATGACGTTCTTCCTCTGCTTGGCCGAGCTGCGCGGAGGAGGACAACTGTTACAGATGGTACTCATCAGCCTACGGTCCACCTCCGTCCCATGATACAAGGGATATTCTGATCAATGCTTGTTCAGATGCCCTCATGGAAATTGCCCAATATTATTACTGCCTGGAACTGATGTGCCATCAAAGCCGGCTCTGTCAGTATGAATCTGAACATGCACCAAACATGACTTCCTCTCATGTTTTAAACTCTGTCTGACACAAATTTCTGACCCATAATGGCCCTACCCAAAATGCCTGACCCAAAATGTCTTGACCCATAATGCCTGACCCAAAATGCCTGATCCATAATATCTGACCCAACATGTCTGACCCAAAATGTCTGATCCATAATATCTGACCCAACATGTCTGACCCAAAATGTCTGATCCATAATATCTGACCCAACATGTCTGACCCAAAATGTCTGATCCATAATATCTGACCCAACATGTCTGACCCAAAATGCCTGCCCCGTACCTGGTGTGGTTGGTGTTGCTCGGCTTGTGATCATCCTCCTCGTCCGTGTCACTGCTGATGGTGATGATGCTGACGGTGGGGCTGGGCGTGTCAGGGATGATGATGGTCTGACGGGGCCCACTGTGGTGCTGGTGGCGATCTCGGGTGGTGCTGGATGCCTGTTCTGTCTCGCCCCCTCCCCAACCTCCACAGCCCTGGGGAGGTCCGCAGCCAGAACCAGAGAAGGGGCCATTGTTCTGGAGCACTGCGCAGCGCGGAGGAGTGTTTTCCTTAACCCGCTTGGAGCGCTGTGGGGATAGCACTGCCTGAGAGGAGGACACCTCATACGCAGAAACATTCCTGGGGGGAGAGAGGGAGGATAAGCCTTTATTACGGATGTCCCTGCAACTGTAGCAGATATTTGAAAGGTTTTCTTTTGTACACTTCTAGTTGAACAGGAAAAGTGACCTGGACTTCTCACTGGTTGAAGGTTTAAATCACCAGGACCAGTCGATAAAGGGCTGTGTGGCTGGAGGTGATGGTCTGGCCTATACAGTTCTGTGTTCAAACTCAAAGAGATCTGAGTTTATACTAACTGTGTAGGAGGTCCTAGTTATCTGGTAAATCATAGTTTAAGGTGAGCAGACATCACCATTTTCTGGGAAGAGTCCCCAGCATTCCTGAAGGTGATATTTCAATATTCGAAACCTTCATTTGAAGCAGAATTGCACATAAACATTTTGTGCATTGTTGTACCAGACTCAACTGTCCCTTTCGGTGATGAATTGTTCACATCACAAGCCAAGAATCAACCACAGCCCATAGCCAGAAAAGGCTCGTATTCCATACAGTTGGAGCAACAGCGTAACACTTACTTGTATCGGTGTTAGGGAATACAGTTTTTGGGTATCAGAAATTACTAAATGTATTGTCTTGTGTTCTAGATCTTAGTTGTGTGGTTGATCCTAGTTGGGTGGTTGATCCTAGTTGGGTGGTTGATCCTAGTTGGGTGGTTGATTCTAGTTGGGTGGTTGATTCTAGTTGTGTGGTTGATTCTAGTTGTGTGATTGATCCTAGTTGGGTGGTTGATTCTAGTTGTGTGGTTGATCCTAGTTGGGTGGTTGATTCTAGTTATGTGATTGATTCTAGTTGGGTGGTTGATTCTAGTTATTTGATTCATTCTAGTTGGGTGATGGATTCTTGTTATATGATTGATTCTAGTTGAGTGGTTGATTCTAGTTATGTGGTTGATCCTAGTTGTGTGGTTGATCCTAGGTGGGTGGTTGATTCTAGTTGTGTGATTGATCCTAGTTGTGTGGTTGATTCTAGTTGTGTGATTGATTCTAGTTGGGTGGTTGATTCTAGTTATTTGATTCATTCTAGTTGGGTGATTGATTCTTGTTATATGATTGATTCTAGTTGAGTGGTTGATTCTAGTTATGTGATTGATCCTATTTGGGTGGTTGATCCTATTTGGGTGGTTGATTCTAGTTATATGATTGATTCTAGTTGGGTGATTGATTCTTGTTATATTTGATTGATCCTAGTTGGGTGGTTGATTCTAGTTATATGATTGATTCTAGTTGGGTGATTGATTCTTGTTATATGATTAATTCTAGTTGGGTGGTTGATTCTAGTTATATGATTGATCTTATTTATCTGAAAGATATCAGTTCGTATGTGGGGATGGCATATCCTCTGACAAATCAAAGGTATGTTTTGGTGTTCCTCAAGGCTCGGTTCTGGGCCCATTATTGTTCTCACTATATATGCTGCCTCTGGGTGATGTAATCCGGAATCACAATGTCAATTTTCACTGTTATGCTGATGACACACAGTTATATATTTCAATGAAGTATGGAGAAGCCCCCAAATTAGCTACTTTGGAAGCATGCTTTTCAGATATTAGGAAGTGGATGACAGAGAACTTCTTGCTTTTAAACTCAAGAAAAACAGAAATGCTCATTTTAGGACCCAAGAAACAAAGAGCTTTGTTGGCAGATCTCACTGTGAACCTCGACGGCTGCATGGTTGTATCCCAAAAAACTGTAAGAAACCTCGGCGTTACCCTTGACCCTGACCTCTCCTTTGATGA
>JACXGI010008233.1:0-34248 GCA_016801175.1 Esox masquinongy
GCACGTGGGCTGAGTCCAGAGTCTAGTTAAACTTAGTCCTGGTCGGAAGCATGACCAGATGGACAAGGACAGGGACAACACGAGGAGGGGGAGGTGTCAGCACAGTGGCAGCTGAAATCGTCAGGTATCGTCTTGATCTGCAACACAACCAGGAGGACTTTGGACCGGGACAGCAGCTTTCAAGCCTGGTACTCCTCAGATGTGTGCCAGGACCTTATGTCCTCCTAAGTTTAAAACGGCAGGAGACAGGAAAAATTTAGAAAATGCATTCCTTAGAACTACAAGGATTTATAGTGGAGAAGGAGAACTGACCCTACTCCCCAGCACAATAATATAGCAGCGTAAGACCTTCAGCGTAATTACTGAAATAAATCAACTTTTTGATGATATTCTAATTATATGACCAGCACCTGTACTGTAGGTATACTGGGCTCCCCCCTACAGATTCAGAGTTTACTCAATATAGCTTCCTCAAGGGATGTGCGCCAAATGATGTGCAGACAAGCCCAGTCAGTTCGACCTAATTCAAGTGACTTTTTTTATTTGATAGCCAATTAAGTGAGAAGGCTGAGGTATAGGCGGAGATGCATTATGACTTTATATGGTAATGTAATGTTATTAGCCAAGGCCTCTTTAGCTGGGTATCTGACACGGCATAATATCCACACACATCCTCAGGGAGAGAAAGGAGATAGCAGAGTCACACTCTGAGTTTACAACTCCTCTACCGTCTCCTCTCCAACAGAGCATGGGGTTTATGGCTCTGTGAGGCCGGCACACCAATGTGTGTTTGTGTGTCTGTAGTCATCTGATCCTCTACTCTATTTTAATTAGATTAAAGATGGCACAGGGCAGAGAAGAGCACAACTTTACCCAGTCTACAATGAACCAAGACAACAGTAATTGCACCGAGGCGAGGTGAATCCCTCACTTTCTCTCAATCTATGTCCTTTCTCTCTCCCCTTCTGTCTCACTTCCAATCCATCTCTTCAACTATCTGCGTTCCTCTTTTTACAAACGCAAACAGCCCAGCACCATGCAGCTCAATTGGCATTCGCCAGAGAACACCAGAATTGGCAGGTCTGCCGTTGGCGCCCCATTGTCTTCACAGATGAGAGCAGGTCCACACTGAGCACATGTGACAGACGTGAAAGAGTCTGGAGACGCCATGGTGAATGTTATGCTGCCTGCAACATCATCCAGCATGACCGTTTTGGCGGTGGGTCAATGACGGTCTGGGGAGGCATATCCTTGGAGGGTCGCACAAACCTCCATGTGCTAGCCAATGGTACCCTGACTGCTGTTAGGTACCAAGATGAAATCCTCAGACCCATCGTCAGGCCTTATGCTGGTGCAGTGGGCTCTGGGTTCCTCCTGGTGCAGGACAATGCCCGGCCTCGTAGCCAGAGTGTGTAGGCAATACCTGGATGACAAAGGAATTGATGCGATTGACTGGCCCTCACATTCCCCAGACCTGAATCCAATTGAGAACCTCTGGGACATTATCTATCGGTATATCCGACGCCACCAAGTAGCGCCACAGACTGTCCAGGAACACAATGATGCCTTGATCCAGGTCTGGGAGGAGATCCCCCAGGACACCATCCACCGTCTCATTAGGAGCATGCCCAGACGTTATAGGGAGTGCATACAGGCACGTGGGGGCCATACAGACTACTGAGTTACATTATGAGTTGCCGTGATGAAATTCATGCAAGTTGGAACAGCCTGTGATTTCAATTGTTTACTTAGATTTTGAATCCAGCACTCAATCGGTTGGTGATTTTGGTATCCATTGACCGTTGTTATGTCATTTTGTTCTCAAAGGTTTGCAACGACTTAGGGAAAGTATGCATAACAGTCACAGATTTGGAAAACCTGGTTTCAGAAAGTAGAATTATGTACTGAATGTATGTACAGTAATGAAGTATTTGCTCCATTCATGGACTAAAGCTGACCAGCTGATTTCACAAATTTGTTCTCCTACGAGTCTAAAGAGCTGTGCTCATTAGCATCAGCTGGTTCAGTGCGTGGGTGGGGCAAATACATGGTTTGTAGTACTTCTACTTGCTGAAGCCGGGTTTTCCACCTCAGTCTCTAGGACATACACTGTTCCAGAGACACACTGTCCAATACTTTAGTACCTGCTTGATAGAAGGTAGAGAGGCAGAAAGTGAACGAGGAGTTGGCGCTGACCTGTGATGGATGGACAAGCATCGCAGAGGACCATTATGTCTCAGTGACAGCCCACTTCATAAAGTCAGGTAAATTGATAGAGTTCTTCAGACCAAACCAGTCTACCAAGCACAGACAGGAGTGAATTTGGCTGCAGAAATTAGCCTTACATTCGATGAATTTCACATCAAAGAGATAGTGGTGGTGATTACAATGGACAACGCCACGAATATGGGTGTGGTGGCCAGAATAATGAGCTACATGAAGTTGCACTTCTTTGCTCATTGTCATAATCTTGCAGCACTGAAGTTCTACACAGAACAAAGTGTTGTCAGCTGGGCTGCCCGAATCCACACAGTGGTAGTGTGGCTGAAGAGAGCAATCTTGGCCAAACCAGTCCTCAAAGAAAAGCAATGCCTCCTAAGTATGTATCCATTAAAAATTCAAAACCATTCAACTTGTAGTTATTCTGAACCCCTGGGGGTATCCAAATGTAATGTAAAACAGGCTACCTATTATATTTTACTTATCCTTTTCAATATAAAACCAAAACACACTGGTAGTGTATTTTTAAATTTTTCGGACTATTTCACATTATTACTCATGTAGGTGTCTCAAAAAATGTGTTTTCAATACATCCTTCATGTAGCTGAGGGTCTGCAAAATCCCAGAATATAAAGCACTTCCTTCTCCTATAAAGGATGACCATTTTAGAAGCCAAAATGTCAAGATAATGACAGGCGGATTTGAAAACCCTAGCTCTCAGAGGGTTAATATTTTCAATAAAAAGAGAGCTATATTTATATGAAGATAAATATCCTAGCTAACTAATGTATTTATATTTTAAGACCTTCCTGAGCACAAAGTCGTGTCGGATGTGAAGACCAGATGGAATATATTGATGGTTGAAAGGTTCACTGAGCAATACCCTGCCATTCAGTCAAGTTGTATGGACCCTCCTCTGAGGTCAATGGAAAGAGATAGGTAAGGTTGCAGAGGCTTATTTGTTTTTTATCTGTTCAAAGCAATACACTTTATAAGCAAGACTACTGTCCAAAAGGCTGTGTTTGTGTGTGTTGTATGTATGTTTTCTTTCAGACTGGAAAGAATCACAGACCAGGAACTTAAGGAGGCAGAGTACTATGTTAGTATAATGAGTCCAGTATACATTAACTCTGTGTTTATGAGGAGAATATACCAACTTGCAGCCAGATATTGTCAATTATGCAGAAGCTGGAAGCCCATTTCAAATTTGGAGGACTCCTCTGCCACTGTCATGAGGAAGGTCTGGGATGACCTCTCTAAGCGGTACAAAGTAAGTCCAGGATGTCCGTGGGTCCTTAAGTCTAAAAATGTCTTAACTTCAAAGTTATGAATATTAGGCCTTAAAAGTCATTAAATTGTCTTGAATTTGAATTTACAAGGTTAATTTCAACAAACATTTTATAAAATTTTATTTATTCATGTATTTCTTTGTCAGAATTAGTTGAGATAAAACCCTAAGCCTGCCGACAGTAATGCTTACCTCTATGCTGAACCTACAACCCAATTTCCAAAAAAGTTGTGACGCTGCATAAAATGCAAATAAAAACAGAATGCAATGATGTGCAAATCATTTATCCCTATATTTAATTGAAAATAAGACAAAGACAACATATCAAATGTTGAAACAGAGAAATGTTATTGTTTCTGGAAAAATACATGCCCATTTTGAATTTGATGCTAGCAATACGTTTCAAAAAAGTTGGGACTGGGGCATGTTTACCACTGTGTTGCATCACCTCCTCTTTTAACAATACGCTGTAAGCATTTGGAAACTGAGGAGACCAATTGCTGTAGTTTTGAAAGTGAAATGTTTTCCCATTCTTGCTTGATATAGAATTTCAGCTGCTCAACAGTTCAGGGTGTCCTGTCTTATTTTTTGTTTCATAATGTGCCAAATGTTTTCAATGGGTTACAGGTCTGGACTGCAGGCAGGCCAGGTTAGCACATGGTAGAGTTTTCACTTGTATTTGTGGATGCAGTGACATACTGTGTTCACAATGATTTTCGGAAGTGTTCCTGAGCCTATGCAGTGATGTCTACTACAGAATCATGGCTGTTTTTAATCCAGTGCTGCCTGAGGGCCCGAAGATCATGGCCATCCAGTGCTGGTTTTCGGCTTTGTCCATTGCATACAGAGATTTCTCCGGATTCTTTGAATCCTCTAATGACATTATGTACTGTAGATGATATCCCTAAATTCTTTGTAATTTAATTTTGTGAGACGGTATTTTTAAATTGTTGCACTATTTGCCTGGGCAGTCTTTCACAGAGTGGTGAAACCCTCCCCATTTTTACTTCTGAAAGACTCATCCTCTCTGGGATGCTCTTTTTATACCCAATCATATTACTGACCTGTGGTCAATTAACCTAATTAGTTGTGAGATGTTCCACCAGTTATTTTTCAGAATTAAACAACCTTTCCAGTCTTTTGTTGCCCCGTCCCAGATTTTTTGAAACGTGTTGCTGGCATCACATTCAAAGTGGCCATATATTTTTCAAGATACAGTAACATTTCTTAGTTTCAACATTTGATATGTAGTTTTTGTACTATCTTCTATTCACTATAGGTTTCAATGATTTGCACGTCATTGCATTCTGTTTTTCTTTACATTTTACAGAGCTTCCCAACATTTTTGGAAACGGGGTTGTAATATACTTACCTATTGGGAAAATGCGTATTCTAGATAAACCCAATCCCCCTTATACTTTCCTGTCATACTTACCTGTAGAGAGAAATCCTAGTTAATTCTACAACTCTGTTTCCAAAAAAGTTGGGACGCAGCATAAAATGTAAATAAATACAGAATGCAATGATATGCAAATAATTTTTCACTGACATCAAGAATATGGATTTATTTTCCAATTATGAAATTACAGTTGTTCTTCATGTGTGTGAATGCATTGCATAAATTGGATGAAAATATTTTTATAGCAATATTGTCCATTAGATGACCGGCGCTTTCTTCATATGACCATACTTAATTCAAATGCTGCAAAATCCTCCTGGTAAGCCTAAAAGCAAGCAACTCTAGGCAAATCGAGCATGGCTATGCAAAATTTTTGCAGCCTAAAAGGCACTTTTTACCCGGTTACAGTACATTGATAACACCGGGTAAACCGGTTACCCTGATAAATCAATTAATAAACGTCAATTAGTGCTGAACACGGCTGCTAGAATCCTAACTAGAACTAAAAATTTTGAACACATTACTCCAGTACTTGCCTCTTTACACTGGCTGCCTGTTAGGGTTAGGCTGATTTTTTTAAGGTTTTAAAAGATTTAAGGTTTTATTATTAACCTATAAAGCAATACATGGACTTGCTCCTACTTACCTTGCTGAAATGATCCAGCCATACATACCTACACATAACCATAGATCGCAAGATGCAGGCCTTCTAATTGTACCTAGAATTTCTAAACAAACAGCCAGAGGCAGGGCTTTCTCTCATAGAGCTCCACTACTGTGGAATGATCTGCCAACTAAGGTTTGATGTGCAGACTCGGTGCAAACTTTCAAGTGTCTACTAAAGACTCATCTCTTCAGCATGGTCTATAATAAAGTGCAGTCTGGCCCAGGGGTGTGAAGATGACCGGAAAGGCTTGATACTGTCCACCCTGGCTGTCTTGCCAGGTGGGCTCTCAATGCCACTGGGATGCCCTCCCTCCAATGCCATTTGGGGGCGTAGTCACTGGCTTGTTGTTGTCTCTCTGTTGCGCCCATCTTGCAATTGGGTTGAACTCTGCTGGCAATACTCGGCCCTCATTACAGGGTAGTTGCGGTTGGTGGGAGTCATTTTGGTTGATGCTTGGCAATGTGGATGGATTGATTTCCTGCCTGTTGGGCCCGGTCCGGGACCTCCCCTGGATAGGGCCACAGTGTCACTGGACCCCCTTGTCTCAGCCCAAAGGTCTTACGCTGCTATTGTGCCAGGGGAGTAGGGTCAGTTCTCCTTCTCCACTGTAAATCCTTGTAGATTTAAGGAATGCACTTTCTAAATTTTCCCTGTCTCCTGCCCTGTTTAAACTTAGGAGGACATGAGGTCTTGGCCCACAACTCCAGAGTACCAGGCTTGAAAGTCTTGATGCTGTCCCTGTCCAAAGTTCTCCTGGTTGTGTTGCAGATCAAGACACCTGACGATTTCAGCTGCCACTCTGCTGTCCATACAAGCAATACAGTTCATAGACGCTATTTGTTGTGGAAGTAAACATAATAAGAAACGTTAATCAGTTTAACACAATACTTAATGGTGTCTAGCGAAATATTTAAACTTGGCGTGATGTCAATGCGTGACAAAATGATCTAATGTCCAGACGCTATAACGACACTCGGCATACATATAGCTTAGTGGCGTAGTAGTTAAAGACACAGCCTTTTATAAGGGAGTCACATGAGAGACCCCGGTTTGAATCAAGCGATGGCAACAATATTCATCCCTTCAAATTGCAGGCCGGCCGAACTAGGCGTGCCTGGTTCCTTTTCTTGTTTCATTATCAATGTGATCAATTAGTTGTTGCATCCCATCACAAACTGTATTTTTTAGGCATCACATCTAAAACCAAAAATCTGTTCACAATATAATATAATCTAGGTTTAACTATGTAAGGTAGGCTTTAACTGAAATTTTCAAAAAATCAATACAAAGTAACTAAATGGGCTTAATAGGAAAACTACTTAAAAGTACTTAAAATAAATATTTGTGATAAATATACACTAAAATCTACATTAAACATGATTGTAATTATTTGTACATTTTTATTCACACTTCGCTCATGAAATGTGGACCCTTTAAGCCAATGTTCTTCACACATTTTTCAACAGGGGCCGCCCCTTTGGTTGATAAGACATCAGTTTGAGGGCTGCAATAACACCAGATAATGCAACCTTTAAAGCAACTGTGGTCACATCAAGGTCCGCAAAGACGGCCACCAGGGGCCTTGCAGGCCTTGCAATGAGGAAGCCCACCTTAACTAAAAGTTCTATTTCTAAATAAATTATCAGTTTATAACAATTTACGTTTGATTTAACAGTAAAAAACAAAATATGCTGGAAAATGTGAGCTATCTTTGGTTGACATCTAGCATGTTGTTTCGGTACACTTAGAACTTTTTTACATTACGATAGTTTCATATAGCTGAATGAGATGTGTTGCCAGATTTGCATCCGAGATGCAGTGGCTCTCAAAAGTATTCACCCTCTTTGGACCACATTTTATTGTGTTACTACATGAAATCAAATTGAAAAAATAAATTATCCTAATTGTTCTTAAAGAATTATAAAATAGAAAATACTTTAATTGATTGCATAAGTAGTCAATCCCTTTGCTATGACACACCTGAATGAACTGCCTTTAGAAGTCACATAATAAGTTGAATTGAGTGTGCAATCAAGATGTTTCATCTGTTTTCAGATTAAATACATGTCTCTGGGAGGTCCCACAGTTGGTTAGTACAATTCCTAACAAATACTACACCATGAAGACAAAGGACCATTCAAAGCAAATGCAGATTATTTTCTGTTTTGTATATTTAATTTAGAACAATTTGTAGATTTTATATTTCACCTCATGGATGTTTTGTGTCCTTCAGTGGCAACAAAATAAATTTTGATTTTAAGTTGTAACAGAATAAAATATGGAGGCTTCTACATGTCAATGCTTTTCTGATACTTCTAAAATGGACTGTTCTAAAGGAGTAGCCCTTTGACATCCATAGCCTAATAATAGCGAATCTGATTAGTTAAAAAAAAGTTACATCTATGTAACAAACAGATATATTGGTAGAGACATTCAAAATGACTGCAATCAAGATTGTGTCATCTGTGTATCTATTGGAGCAGAACCTGAATTAGAGTGTGTCAACAGTGTTCATCAGGTTGATGATTAAGGGAGAGGGAGTTCATCAGGTTTATGATTAAAGCACCCTTCTGTCATGGGTAGTTTCTAGGAAAAACATGCAACAGCACGCTGGACAGCATCTGTAGACATACTGTAGATCTTTTTTTGCTGATCAAAGAAACTGAAACTCTTTGCCTATCAAGCATAATTGGGTAAATTAAACTAGTTAAAGCCCCTTTATTTTGTCAGTAATGTATGTTTGTCATTACACTGTTGGATGGAATTTTGCATGAGTAGGAAGAAGACAGAGGGAGAGACAGAGAAATAAGGGCACAGGGATGTGGGCTTTGCTGTCATTTTGCTTTGCTGTCATTTCACCCACATAAACATACGTAGAGCTCAGATTTCCATTATTGCTGTGCTGATCATGCAATAAATCTTTCCTATATGCTGACTAAATTAAAATTAAATGTAACATCTTAATTTAAATATTATATATGTAGCTCTGGAAAAAATTAAGAGACCACTCCTAATTTTTCTTAAATCAGCATCTCTACATATATGGCAGCCATTCCATTCCAGTGTCTGTTAAATTCCAACAAAGGCACACCTCATTTTACTTAATGAGGTACTGATTAGGTGATTACCTGAACCAAATCTAATTTAAAAGTATAAAAACCACTGCTATGGTCATCACTATCCTCTTGCAGCAGGACCAGCTGGATGGCAAAAACAGTGCAAGTAGTACCTCAAAGTTAATTTGAATAAAAAATAACTATTCAAAAAAAAAGCCCTTCATCAATGAGAAGCAAAGAAGAGCCAGGCTGAAGTTTGCAAAAGACCATAAGGATTGGACCGTAGAGGAATGGAGTAAGGTCTTCTCTGATGAGTCAAATGTTCAGCTTTGCCCAACACTTGGTTGTCCAATGCAGTGTTTCCCAATCCTGGTCCTCAGGACCCAAAGGGGTGCACATTTTTGTTTTTGCCCAAGCACTCACACACCTGATCCAAATGAAAGACTTGATGATAGGTTGATTATGTCAATCAAGTGTGTAAGTGGTTGGGCAACATTTGAAACAGGTGTGTGAGTGCTAGGGCAAAAACATGCACACCTTTGGGTCCCGAGGACCATGATTGGGAAACACTGCATTGGACACCTGGAGAGGCCTACAAACCACACTGTCTCGCACCCACTGTGAAATTTGATGGAGGATCGGTGATGATCTGGGGATGCTTCTGCAAGGCTGGAATCGGGCAGGTTTGTCTTTGTGAAGGACGCATGAATCAAACCAAGTACAAGGTTATCCTGGGAGAACACCTGCTTCCTTCTGCTCTGACAATGTTCCCCAACTCTGAGAATTGTTTTTTCCAGCAGGGCAATGCTCCATGCCACACAGCCAGGTCAATCAAGGTGTGGATGGAGGACCACCAGATCAAGACCCTGTCATCGCCAGCCCAATCTCCAGACCTGAATCCCATTGAAAACCTCTGGAATTTGGTCAAGAGGAAGATGGATGGTCACAGGCCATCAAACAAAGCCAAGCTACTTGAATTTTTGTGCCAGGAGTGGCATAAAGTCACCCAACAGCAATGTGACAGACTGGAGGAGAGCATGCCACAACGCATGAAAGCTGTGATTAAAAATTAGGGTTATTCCACCAAATATTGATTTCTGAACTCTTCCTAAGTTAAAACAATAGTATTTTGTTGTTGAAAAATGAATATGAATTTGTTTTCTTTGCATTATTTGAGTCTGAAAACAATGTATCTTTTTTGGTTATTTGGACCAGTTGTTATTTTCTACAGATAAATACTGTAAATGACAATATTTTTATTTGGAATTTGGGAGTAATGTTGTCAGTAGTTTATAGAATAAAACAAAACTGTTCATTTTACTCAAACACATACCTATGAATAGTAAAACAAGAGAAACTGATAATTTTGCAGTGGTCTCTTAATTTTTTCCAGAGCTGTATATATTTTGTAATACAGTGGCAAACCGTGACTGTTAGGGGGTCACAAGATGCTTTTGGAGGGGGGTCACAAGATGATTTCTAGAATAAATATATTAAAATTAAAAAGTGCTATTTTTAATCAACCTGAAAAATCCTATTCTATATAAGGGGGAATACAACTAGAGTAGGCTGAATATGTAAAATTGTAATATTTTATTTAATTTACTTCATGTCACGGAACAAAAACTGGTTCGTTGAAACTGTTGCATGGGTTAACAGAACATCTACAGAGTCACACAAATATTTCTTGCTGTGTGCGCGCTTTTAGTTAGCTAGCAAATATATATAGCCTACAACATGTATCTGTGACTAATCCGTAGCTCTACAAATGAGAAGACATTACATGACAACATCTAAAACAGCTGATGAAAACATTCCTTCAGAAAAGCAATCAACTTACAATGAAAATAAACTTTCGGGAAATGAGAAATGTAAGGATAAGGCCCTCTAGTCCAACAAGCCGTACAAACGCTGAAAATATCAGGGAGAATTCATACAGTTTGGATTCACTTGCTTTTCCCTAAACGATGTGCATCATACCCAATGTGTTCTTTACTCAGAGGTTCTTGCACATGAAAGTTTAACACCCGTGAACCTGGGAAGATACAGTTAGGTTCAGAAATATTTGGACACTGACACAATTTTCATCATTTTTGCTCTGTACATGTACGCCACCACAATGGATTTGAAATTAAACAACTGAGATGCAATTGAAGTGCAAATTTTCAGCTTTATTTCCAGGGGTTGAACAAAAATATCATATGAAACATCTTATTTCAGGGGCTCAAATGTAATTGGACAAATAAACACAATCATAAATAAAATGTTCATTTTTAATACTTTGTCGAGAATCCTTTGCAGGCATTGACTGCTTAAAGTTTGGAACGCATGGACATCACCAAACACTGGGTTTCCTCCATTGTGATGCTTTGCCAGGACTTTACTGCAGCTGTCTTCAGTTGTTGTTTGTTGGTGGGTCTCTCTGCCTTACGTTTTGTCTTCAGCAAGTGAAATGCATGCTCTGTTGGGTTGAGATCAGGTGACTGACTCGGCCATTGCAGAATATTCCACATCTTTGCCTTAAAAAACTACTGGGTTGCTTTTGCAGTATGTTTTGGGTCATTCTCAACCTGTAAAGTAAAGTGCTGTCCAATCAACTTGGCTGAATTTGGCTGAATCTGAGCAGACAATATATCCCTACAGTATACACTTCAGAATTCATCTGTCTGCTTCTGTCTTCTGTCACATCATCAATAAACACTAGTGACCCAGTGCCATTGGAAGCCATGCATGACCATGCCATTTTTTCTTCCCATCATTCTGGTACAGGTTGATCTTAGTTTCATCTGTCCAAAAAATGCGGTTCCAGAACTGGGCTGGCTTTTTTAGATGTTTTGTAAGTCTAATCTGGCCTTTCTATTCTATGAGGCTTATAAATGGTTTGCACCATGTGGTGAACCCTCTGTATTTGCTCTTGTGAAGTCTTCTCTTCATGGTACACTTGGATAATGATATGCCTACCTCCTAGTGAGTGTTCTTCACTTGGGTTGGGTTTTTCTTTACCATGTAAAGGATCATACAATCATCCACCACTGTTGTCTTCCGTGGACGTCCAGTCCTTTTTGTGTTGCAGAGCTCACCAGTGCGTTCTTTTTTCTTAGAATGTACCAGTCTTTTGATTTGGCTACTCCTAATGTTACTGCTATCTCTCTGATGGATTTTTTCTTTACAGTCTAAGGATGGCCTGATTCACTTGCATTGAGAGCTGCTTTGACTGTATGTTGTGGGTTCACAGCAACAGCATCCAAATGTGAATGCCACACCTGGAATCACCTCCAGAACTTTTACCTGCTTTTTTGGTGAACAAACAACAAAGGAATAGCCCACACCTGTCCATGAAACAAAAAGCAGGCCCACCCATCTCATGAAATGAGTAAGTTGCTCAGACTTAACTTGTTAATAATAAACATATGTGAGAAAACAGATCATTCATATGAAATAGTTGATAAAGGTTCTTTTATTAGTCACCTTAACATGATCTACCGAGCGTGTCTACCTGAGTGTCGTGTTGTGAGTCCTTATGTTATGTGCGCATGTGTGTGCAGGGAGTCGCAATATTTCAAACCTTTGTTTTTGGGGGTCGCGTGTGAAAACGTTTGAGAAACCCTGCTCTAGAGGGCCTTGAGGCATCATACAATTGTCCCACCTATTACAAGACAAATTGTGATTGGCTGATTCTACTGTCATTCCAAAATGCTGCTCTAATTGAAGCCAATGTCACAGACGTTGGCTGGTGCTTTCAATTTAAAGCCTAAGGGCCTTGCCAATGAGCCTTGAGCCCAGATTGATAATTTCGACCAAGGTACTACCAAAGAAGAATTTTGATTGGACATTTTTTTTCTCTCTTGGATATTAACCCTTCTTTTTCCAACAAAAACTGAAGAAATTCAATAGGAAGTTCATTACAATTAAGACAAAAAAGATTAAATCAATGAAAACAAAATTCCAAGTTATAATAGATAAAAATATATACAGATTTGTTTCTTTCCTTAGGCCCTCTCTGAGGGCGTAGAGGGCCCTGACGGTTCCCCACTGTTGTAATATATAGTTTAGTAACAGTCAATAAGTTAACTAAGTTGTTTAACATTCGAGCGATCCAACCTCAAATACATGTTTATTAAACGTCAGGTGTTGATTGGCGGAAGATCTATTAAATGTTGACTATAGATAATTTCAGTGTCGCTTGTCGAGCAGCATGAAGCTTTGACATGCATTGTTCAAACATGGCTGAAGAGCAAAATTTAATGAAGAGACAACAATGCACAATGAGTTAACAATAACAATCAATAAACGATATATCATGTATTCATTGGGCTGATGTCTGCGAGATGTATGTGTGCTAGCTGGGTAGCTCTATTTCTGCTGTTAATAAATATATACAGTGTTTATAAAAAGTCTACACACACCTGTTAAAATGCCAGGTTCACAAAAACCTGGCATTTTAACAGGGGTGTGTAGACTTTTTATTTCCACTGTATAAATACGAGGCACAGACCTCACCTAAATACATACAGGTCCAAGGCACTAAATTCTGTGGCTGCAAAGTTAACATATGCAATTGATTTATGATTAACAGATAATTTTATATTTTGATATAGAGTTGTAGGACCTGTATAGCTTTCCCGAAAAAAATAATGGAAAGTTATTTGAAATGACAATGAAAGTCCCTTTTGTGTTATTTGTGCATACAAGCAGATTTTTAGAAATTATTTATTGCTTCGTGTATTTTGTAATCAAAACATTGGGAAAAAAGTATTCATTTTAATAAAATGTTATTGTTTGGGATTTGTTTTACCCTCATTATCCTTCTTCCCACAGCATACTGTGCTTACCCTTCTTACCATTGTAGAACCGCCTGTGGGTGTCCTAGAGCAAAACCAAAACCACCTCCTTATTCCAGACACTGAATAAAAAACATGTTTTTATTATTTATCAGCTCCAACTGTTAATTTCTAAGGAAGTGTCCACCGTAATGGTGATTTTCCATTCACTCCATAACTTAGCTTTTGTTTGATAGCAAGGCTTGTAGGCGTCTTACAGCAAAACTAAACATCCACGTCTTCCAGAGAACTCTCCTTTTAACCAGGGTACTTATGAGCTTAGAGCTTCAAAATTTTGGTCATGGTGATTATCTTTGTGACACAACATTCACCACTGACTACTCCGGATGGATTAGGCTATATCTAAGGCTTTGTGTGTCTTTGCGGAAAAAGACGATCACCAGGGTGATCCCCTGGCTGTCCCCTTTGATTGACGTATACCGGGGTGTCAAACCGGTTCCACGGAGGGCTAAGTGTCTGCAGGTTTTTGTTTTTTTCTAGAAATTGGTTCCCAGTTTAGACCTAAACAACCAGGTGAGGGTAGAAACTAACCAATTAGTGACCAAATTAATCAATCAAGTACAATGTGAGAGCGAAAACCTGCAGACACTCGGCCCTCCATGGAACTGGTTTGACACCTCTGATGTATACCATGCGTTTGTGTCACAAACACTGCAATATTTACAGATGCCTTTCTTTTTAGGGCACCCGCCTACCCATTCTTTTTAGGGCATCTGCCTACCCAAAAAGACTGTAATAGTTTAGACCTAGCATGCAAAATGTAAGGTAAAATGTAGGGCTACGGTGGGAAAATAAATCTGTTAGCATTTTTTGGTGGGATAATATATTTTTTAGGAGATTATTTTATTTCTCGCTGTCTTTTTGCTATCTATAGACCTTAGGCCAATTACACAGTAAGAGCTGTACATTCAACAGGCAACATCAACCTAATTCTGGCAAGAAATAACCTTGTGTAAAGTTGCTTGAAAATTAGGATCACTGGTGATACATGCGTACTTGTAGTGTTAATCTAATTGATTTTACTAATTTGAACTGAATAAACACAAGGCTTTGTGTAGAAGGAGTGAGCAACAGGATAGCTAGTTAGCTCTGTTGGTGATTGTTAAAATAAACATTACTTCACCATCGCTCCTGCTTGTTTTGTTAGGTTAGTAATAACAGTAATAACTCAGGCTACCAGTTACTTGGACCATAGCGAATATAGCTAGCTAAACATGTCTAGTTATAGCTACCAATAAATAATGTATTTGTTTATGAATTCAGGCCTTAGTAGCATCAGCTTGCATAGTTAATTTATTTATTTGCCATGATTCGTAATTTGCCAGTTGCTAAGATGCTCATTTCCTGTGGAAGATGGAAAAATATTTGATATTTATATGAAAAGCGATTCAAAAGCCGTTCGTATAACAGTTGATTGTTTCAGTTTAATTATGTGGATCCACGGGAACAATCGTCAAAACAGAGACCGAGTACAAGTACAGAGTAGTATCATAACAATTGTTCTGATCATACATTATTGCTTTCACCTCTTTATACCCCTCCTTGTCAGCCCCCAAAATATTATCTCTTATGCTATAAGATACATACAAAACAAGTCGTCATACTAATAGGAAAACAAGATAGGAAACCCTACACTGTCAGGGCAACCATAGTTCTAGGTCAGAGTTAACAGACCTCCTGATCTGAGCTACCCCTTGTCTCTGTCCTGCCAAAATGGAAGAAACAGAGGAGTCACAGGCAACTTCAGCTTGGAGCCATCTGTAGCTGTAGATAGGTTTGAGGCCTGGCACCTTCGGTTGTGGCCATAATCACTTCTAAGAACAGGGCATGCTGACCTAGGTCTTCTATCTGTGGCAACCAAGAACATTCTAAAGCAAATTCAGGCCTAATCTAAAACAGCACATTTATTACATTGGATTAGCAGAAGAATAGATAAATAAGGACATGGTACTAAATTAATTTTCCACATTCCAAATATCACAATGTTTTTGTACACCAAAGATTTTCCTTAAAAAAACATTATTTTTGCAATGTGTCCCTAAAATGCTTCTGTAAGAATGACCAATGTTTCATTATATTTATTTACACTGATCAAAAAAAAAATAAGGGAACACTTAAATCACACATCGGGTCTTGATGAAGGAAATATATTAAAGGTAAATCTTTACTGTACATTGTGTAATGCGTTGAGAACAAAATGATGTAACAACAGTCAATGGAAACCAGAATCACCAACCAATTTTAGGGCTGGATTCAATCTCACATCAAAAATTAAAGTAAACATTTGAAATCACAGGCTGTCTCAACCTGTGTGAATTTCATCATGGCAACTCATAATGTGACTCAGTAGTGTGTAAGGCCCCCACGTGCCTGTATGAACTCCCGAAATTGTCTGGGCATGCTCCTGATGAGACGACGGTTGGTGTCCTGGGGGTTCTCAATTGGATTCAGGTCTAGGGAACCTGTGGGCCAGTCAATAGCATCAATGCCTTCATCATCCAGGAACTTCCTACACACTCTGGCCATGATGCTGGGCATTGTCCTGCACCAGCGTAAGGTCTGACGATAGCTCTGAGGATTTCATCCTGATACCTAACAGCAGTCAGGGTACTGTTGGCTAGCACGAGGAGGTCTGTGCGACCCTCCAAGGATATGCCTCCCCAGACCATCACTGACCCACCGCCAAACCGGTCATCCTGGATGATGTTGCAGGCAGCATAACGTTCACAACGGTGTCTCCAGACTCTGCCAATTCTGGTGTTCTCTGGTGAATGCCAGTCGAGCTGCATGGTGCTCGGCTGAGAGCACAGGTCCCACTAGAGGACGTCAGGTCATCATGCCACCCTCATGGAGTCTGTTTCTGACAGTTTGGTCAGAAACATGCATACCAGTAGCCCGCTGGAGGTCAGTTTGTAAGGCTCTGGCAGTGCTCCTCCTGTTCCCCCTTCTGATCTCCTCGCACAAAGGAGATGCCGGTCTTGCTGCTGGGTTGATGTCCTTCTACGGCCCTGTCCAGCTCTCATGTAACGGCCCGTCTCCTGGTATCTCCTCCATGCTCTTGAGACTGTATTGGGAGACACGGCACACCTTCTTGCGACGGCACGCATGAATTTGACATCCTGGCGGAGCTGGACTAACTTTGCAACCTGAATGGGCTGCAGGTAGCACCTCATGCTACCACTAGTGATAAGGAAACTAGCAAAATGCAAAGCCAGAGAAGAATCAGTCAGTAAGGATAAGGAAAGAGCAATTGTTTGTGGCCACCACCTGCAAAACCATTCTCTTTTTCAGGGTTGTCTTGCTTTTGCCTCTCCAGTGCACCTGTTGTCACTTTTATTTGCACCAAAACAGGTAACATTGATTCACAATCGCTTATACCTCCTAACTGGACAGATTGATATCCCAGAAGTTTAATTGACTATGTGTTATACTGTGATGATTACGTGCTCCCTTACTTTTTTGAGCAGTGTATTTTCTTTCCTTAAATCTGCTGCCATGAGTCGTTCCCTGGCCAATTATCTTTGTGACCCAACATTCACCACTGCCTACTCCGAACGGATTAGGCTATATCTAATAAAACTTCATAAAACTCTTTCAACCTCACCCCACTCTGTTTCCCCTACCTCACCTCCTTCAGGTCCCCTCTTTTTATCCCCTACTCTTGCCATCCGATTTCTCTTTTCTCATGCATCCTGCATGCCAGCCTGTCTGCATGTTTGATTTATGGCTCATAGCCTTATACTGGAGATATAGAATTGTAGAATTGTTTTTTTACCTTTAAATGGATCCTGTTATTACTCTTTGTGTATTATTAGGCTATAGGCCTGGTTGAATGGATATACTGTACAGAAGACATAATTATTATTATATGCATGCTTTGTTTTATCACATATCTTTTCAGATACATTTTGGTGACAATATTCCTGAGATGAATGATGGACTTTTTATCAGGTTTGACAGAGACAATGCATTCCCCCAACCATATTTTTCCAATAAAGTTCTTGTATTAATAATATTATTTCACTTTTGCAAATGCATTTTCCTATCATAGGAAAGAAAGCAAAGCTATTTGCAATTTGTTGTGGTGTAGATATATGGTTATTATACTATCCAGATAAGGGTTTGAAAACCGTGCATATAATTTTAGAAACCTACCATCAGTCACTAAAACAACTGTACCTTTTTCACAGGAAATTATATTTTTATTTGAATTTTTTTTTTAGATTTGCAAACCTTTCAAATGAAAAAGACTGACATGTTCTAAGCTTTTCTTTATCTTTAGGAAGTGTAAATGGGAGTTGTTTGAGAAATAAACACTGATTATCATATTAGAAATATTTTCCCAGATTTTTTCTTGACAAATTAACATTTGATTGATGTGGTCATACAATTTTAAAGGCCAGCTTTTAAAATACATATCATGCTTTTATATACTGTGCATTTCACAATTATGCTTGTTTTTTTTAAAGATGAGCAAAAAAGTTATGAGAAAATATAATTGTTTTTTTATCTGCATGATCTGATTCCGGGAAGTTCCACAAGGCCAATGCAGTCAAAACTCTTCACTGTCCTGGCACCTCAGTGGTGGAACAAGCTTCCCCCGGATAGCAGAATCTCTGCCCAATTTTAGAAAACATCTGAAAACTCACCTTTTCATTGAGTACCAAATTGTTCCACTGCCACCACCTCTGTCTTTGAAAACTTTCCTTATTATGTTTTATTTTTATTTGTATGGTCTTCTATTTAGCAATTACTTTTTCCAATATCAAATTTATTTATGAGAGTGCACTTACTAATATGCTGTGTGGTTGTTTCACCTAGCTCTCTTAAAATGTATGCACTTACTGTAAGTCTCTCTGGATAAGAGTGTGTGCTAAATGTCTAAGATGTAAAATGTACTAGCCAACAAAGCTGTAATGTAATGTTAAAAGTTAGTGAACTGGCACAACTTAATGTTCCTCATGCTTGCATAGTTGTCTAGATAGTTAATAGATAAAGATGCCATTTGTAAGATTTCCACCATACAAGCACAGAAAAAATGCTGATTATAATATTAAGGGAAATATGTTATTTGAAATGAAAAATATAGACATGACTTTCAATACACTGATAAATTAATTTGTTGTCCATATTTCTCCTGATGGGAAGTTCTTCATAAGTAGCAAGCTAGCTACCTAGTACTTGTAGTAAGCTACCCATAATTAGCATTTGTTCGCTCAGTTATTGTCATACCACAGGCAGAATAGGCTATAACACTACTAATTTCAAACCAAATTGTAACAATATCTTTATTTTCCTATATTTATACTGAGAAATCAATTGAGACCAAGGTCTCTTTCACAGCTGTGCCCTGTAATATGAAAATAAAAAAGATACACAATGGAAATAAGACAAACATTAAGAAAAACACTCACAATTGACAATACAAATGAAATTTATAAGGAATTAAACATGTTTTATAGGCACTAACATGATTAACTTAAAGGAGCACTTCAGGTTGTGTGTGTCATGTCTGAGAGATTTGTAGGACAGTGCAATTTGTTTTACAGTTATACTGTATGTAGGGTATCTGCAGGCTTCAGCAAGTCAAATTTAAGACTTTTAATACCACTACGAATTCAATTTAAGACCAATTTCACAACAACTCCCCATGCAAAAATTACCTAAGGACACCAAGTACCCACTGTTGTTAGAGCAGTAAGCCTCCTGCTAACAATGTTGTTACTGGCTGTATTTCGCAGGACTGTCATCTGTGATACAACCAAAAAAAACGAAGAAATGCTGGGAAGTATTGTTTTTGTGTTTCTCACACTTCATGTGGGATTCCACAGATTTCATTCCCATAAAGTTGCCAAGTTTGAAAGACTTCTTGCAAAAAACTCAGTAGGCTTCATTTTCTTTCCCTTCAACAGATTTCAACCACAAAGCAAAGTTGCTGTTGTCCAATTACTTCTGACTGAATTTGCACTTTCCTGTGGTTACTAAGGGAAGTTTAACAGCAAATGTCCACTATGTAGCAAGCTAAATTACCTAGCTTGGTGCTAGCTAGCTAGCTATCTCATGAACAACCGTGTTGGGAGAAGAGCAGCTAACCATCACATGTGTCTTGCTGATATCAAGCATTCTAACTGAAATCGTGCCTCCTCTCTGCACACAACCAGAGCTAAAATGCGTTCACAAACCACACATTGTTTTTTTGCTTCACCTCTTCACAATACTAACAGTACTTAAAACTCTTTTAAGACCTTTAAAATGACGAAAAAAGACACTTTAAGACTTCTCAAGGTCTGGGCATGCTCCTAATGAGACAGCGGATGGTGTCCTGGGGCATCTTCTCCCAGACCTGGATCAGGGCATCAGTGAGCTCCTGGACAATCTGTGGCGCTATTTGGCAGTGTCAGAAGCACCGATACATAATGTCCCAGAGGTTCTCAAATGGATTCAGGTCTGGGGAACGTGAGGGCCAGTCAATGGCATTAATGCCTTTGTCATCCAAGAACTGCCTACACACTCTGGCTACATGAGGTCGGGCATTATTCTGCACCAGGAGGTACCCAGGGCCCACTGCACCAGCATAAGTTCTGACAATGGCTCTAAGGATTTGATCCCAATACCTAACAGCAGTCAGAGTACCATTGGCTAGCACGTGGAGGTCTGTGTGACCCTCCAAGGATATGCCTCCCCAGACCATCACTGACCCACCGCCAAACTGGTCATGCCAGTTCACCACGGGGTGTCCAGACTCTTTCACATCTGTCACGTGCTCGGTGTGAACCTGCTCTCATCTGTAAAGAGACCAGGGCACCACTGGTGGACCTGCCAATTCTGTGTTCTCTGGTGAATGTCAATCAAGCTGCACAGTGCTGGGCTGTGAGCACAAGTCCCACTAGTTGACGTCAAGCTCTCCTGCCACCCTCACGGAGTGTGGGTGGCAGGAGAAAGTTTGGACAGAAACATGCACACCAGTAGCCTGGTGTGCATGTTTGGACAGAAACATGCACACCAGTAGCCCACTGGAGGTCATTTTGAAGGGCTCTGGCAGTGCTCCTCCTGTTCTTCCTCGTACAAAGGAGCAGATACCTGTCCTGCTGCTGGGTTGATGCCCTCCTACGGCCTTGTCCACCTCTCATCGTGTTATGGCCCGTCTCCTGTTATCTCCTCCATGCTCTTGAGACTGTACTGGGAGACACAGCAAACCTTGCAACGACACTTATGGAGCTGGACAACTTGTGTGACCTGAATGGGCTGCAGGTACTGCCTCATGCTACCAGCAGTGGGAGACACAGAAAACCTTCTTGCGACGGCACGACTACCTGTGCAAACTGAATGGGCTGCAGGTATCGCCTCATGCTACCAGTAGTGACAAGGACACTAGCAAAACACAAAACTAGAGAAAAATCAGTTAGGAAGGATAAGGAAAGAGCAATTTTCTGTGCCCACCACCTGCAAAACCATTCAATTTTTGGGGGTTTTCTTGCTGTTGCCTCTCCAGTGCATCACCTGTTGTCACTTTCATTTGCACCAAAACAGGTGACATTGATTCACAATCGCTTATGCTTCCTAACTGGACAGATTGATATCCCTGAAGTTTAATTGGCTTTGTGTTGTACTGTGATGATTATGTGTTCCCTTAATATATTTGAGCTGTATATATGTATTATAGCTTCAGAGATTATTGGTGCAGTACTTACCAATAAGCCTGTAACTAGCGTATCAGCCTCTGTGGTTTTCTTGGTGTCTGTAGCTAGCATTAATAGTAATAGCAGTAATAGTAAGTAGTCAAGGACTTCTTTTTCAGTGAACAGACTCAGCGAAAACCCTTATCTCTTCAAATCTGAGTGTTCTTGCATAATTACTTGATTTCCATGTATTCCTCTATCATTTGGGTATTTTTTTCCAAAAAGATCATCTGCTGCTATCAAATGGCAGTTAAAGGCATCAGCAACTGCATTTTGGTCAGTGTAAAGTTGTAGGCAGGCTGTACCCAGACGTGAGAATCAGTAATACAGTGTTCAAAGACATGAACACTACAGTGTTCAAAGACATGAAAACACTAGTGAAATACAATAGCGCTAATTTGGGTTCTGGAATAGCTGAAATGGAGTCAATATCACTTTGGTAGAGGTCTTGTTAAAAAGCTTGTTCACTAAAGAAGCAAAAATGTCTTATAGTGAAAAAACGTGGTTTGGTGTTTGGAATTCTGTGCTCATGGTTTGCTGCTAAGGCTTTAGCATTGTAAACACAATGGTCCTCATTCATGAAACATGCTTACGATCAAGTTTGATCTTAAAATAATTGAATGATCATTTCACTGATGGAGCTGATATTTACCAATATTGTAGCGATCCAAAAAGGCGATTGCTATTTACTCATTGTTCTGCACTGGAGGGGCGCAAAGGATTATGGGACAATCAGAAATCAGTACTAAAACAGTAATCTAGTGTGTTCATGTTCAGTTATTCTAGTTGATCTATGTGGTTATTGAAGTCATGGCTTGTTTCTGTTTGATCCGGAAGTGGGATCAAAGCTATCTGAAGAAAAATGGAGAGAGAGATTGCAGAGCTGGAGAGAGCGCTCGAGCAGACCCAGGGGCACATGAGAGACCTAATGCAGCAGGAGATGGAGTCTGCCAGAGATGGAAGTTACCTAGTGTGCCCTGATGGCTCCAGTGCCCCACGGCTACACCAGCAGAATACTCCAACAAGGCAACGCCCACAACCCGTGACTACTGATTGCCCCCTATTCATCAGGAGGGCTACTACTGCCAATGTCACGCTGCCTGCCACAGATACTGAGCCACAACCACTGGCCCTCACACCCAGCCTACAACGTCCCGCAGCCGTGCCCAAGACATGTCCAAACTGCCCAAGTACAACGGCATGACACAGCTTGAGCCATACCTCTTGCAAGTCCACCTAGCGGCCCAACACCGCAGCTGGAGCAATGAAGAGGCTGCTACCCACATGACTCTGGTATTGGAAGGGAAAGCAGTGCAGGTGCTTCTCGACCTAGCTCCAGCATAGCAGCGGGATCTCCAGACCTTGACCATGCCGCTGGAGAGGAGATTTGGGCAGTGACTCTTTGTGGATCAAAGCAGGGAGCAGCTAGCAAGCCACCACCACCAAGGAGAAGAAAGCCTGGGCACCTTTGCTGCAGATGTACAGCTGCACACTCAAAAAGGTTACCCACAATTCCAAGCAGCCACGCAAGAGCAGCTGGCCCTCCACGCCTTCCTGCGAGGGCTCACACCGGAGCAGTTGCGCCAGCATGTCTGAGTTGCCAGGCCCAAGACTCTTGGTGAGGCACTCCACGAGGCCAAACGAGCTGAAGGGGTACTCTCCACTTGGCCCATCCAGCAGAAGGTTCCCGCTCACCAAACGTGTCAGGTTGGCCAACTACAATCAGGGAGATAAGACAGAAGAGGTTTGCCAAGTTTGGCCTCCACAACGATGGTCCCAGCCCTGGCCTCCAACACCCAGGCGACGTCCCCCCTGGTCAACTGACTGCTGCTACCAATGCGATGAGCCTGGTCATGTAGCCTGCACCTGCCCAGCACCGAAAGCCAGAGCCACTCAGCCAGTAGGAAATGACAGGGGAGTGTTCTAGTGAGGGATTCACCACTCCTGCCTCCAGCCCCCCTCCAAGGCCAATGCACACTGGTCGGCCGCCTTGGTCACACCAAAGGACTGTACCAGAACTGCCAACGGGACAGCTAACCCTGTCGAGCCCTGGTTAACACTGGGTCTACCATTTCCCTGGTACGACCTGGCGTTCTCCCGGGTACCACTGGGCCACTTTCAAAGGCTTGGTCGCCAACCACCACCCAGATGGTCACAATGACGGGAGAAATCCTGCAAAGTGCCGGCTGCTGACGAGGGAGACAACATTCCTGGGCCATGTGGTCAATGCTCACGTCCTAGCCACCGACCCAGCTAAGGAGGCTGCTGTACGAGATTGGTCAACCCCTGCTAACGTCAGCGAGTGGAAAAACTTCCTGGGCCTAGGGTCATACTACCGGCGCTTCGTCCGAGACTTCGCCATGATCGCCAGTCCCCTCCACCATTTGACCGACCTGGGACAACGATTTGTCTGGGACGATGTCTGTGCTGTAGCCTTCAACCGACTCAAGGTGGCCCTTACTGAAACCCCAGTCCTGGCCTACCCTGAGGCCCACAAATCCTTCATCGTGGACACCAACGCCAGCAATGTGGGGGTCGGGGCTGTCCTTTCCCCGCAGGAAGGCGAGGGAGAGCATGCCGTGGCCTACTTCAGCCGTGCCTTGAGCTGGGTGGAAAAGAATTACTGTGTGACCCGACGTGAGCTGCTGGCCGTGGTCCGGGTGTTACAGAATATCCGGCCATACCTGCACGACGGCCATTTCCTCATCCGCACTGACCATGCCTCACTCACGCCTGGCTCCTGAACTTAAAACATCATGAAGGCCAGGTGGCTCGGTGGCTGGAGGCCCTCCAAGAGTATGACTTTGAAATCTAGCTTCGGGCGGGGCGACAACATGGCAACGCCAACGCACTCTCCCGGCACCCCTGCGGAGTGCCGTTACTGTCAGCGGCAAAAGGAACGAGACCACTCGACGCCGATGGTGGCAGCGGTCCAGACTGTCAGCAAAGAGGAGGGGTGGCCTCCGTTGACCCCTCAGCAGTTGGGGCAACAGCAGGAGGCAGATGAGACCCTGGCGTTGGTGAGGAGCTCATTGGAGACGGGGCGGCGCCCTGAGTGGACAGGGGTGTCAGCGCTGGGGCCTGAGGTCAGGGCCTACCACTCTCAATGGGGTAACTTTGAGCTCCATGACGGGGTGGTGTACCGGAGGTGGCAAGTTCCCGGACGAGGGCACAACCTCCTGCAGCTGTTGATGCCCCGTTTGCTCGGTCCCCAGGTCCTTCAGTTCGTCCACGGCTCAGTGAGGGCGGGGCACTACGGGCACTACTGGCCTGGCTGTCGACGAGACGTGGAGCTACATATGCACTGCTGCGACACTTGCACTCCTCAGAAGGGACCAACGCAGCGCTCCCATGCCCCACAGCAGCAGTACTTGGTGGGGACCCTGATGGACCAAGTAGAGGTGGATATTCTTGGGTTCTTCTTGGTCACTGACTCCGGCAACTGCTACGTTCTCGTGGCTATGGACTACTTCACAAAGTGGCCCAAGGCCTACGCGGTGCCAGGTCAGAGTGCCATCACGACCGCAGAGAGACTGGTAGAGATGTTCGCCTGCTTTGGGGTCCCCTCTGAGCTTTACTGCGACCAGACTTCGAGTATCAGGTCCTCAGTGAGGTTTGCTGGCGGCTCGGGGTGAATAAGACAAGGATGACACCACTCTACCCCTAGAGCGACGGGTTGGTGGAGAGGTTCAACCACATGCTGGCCACCCAGCTTGCCATCCTCACCAGTCAACACCAGCAGGATTGGGACCGCCACCTGGTCCCAATCCTGTGGCAGTCTGGTAGGTCCTGTGGTCCTACCAGACTGCCGTCCAGGAGATTCTGTGCCGGGATATACCTGGTGCAGAATATCCCCCCTCGCCAAACCTGCTGTTGGGGAGGAGGGCGACAGCAGCGCCCCATGTACCGATCAGGGTGACTCCTCCACGTGCGCATTCCACAAGCCCCAAGCAGCCTGCCCGCCAGCGAAGGAATCCTGGACATTTGAAGGACTATGTGTTGAGTGATGGGCTTGTCGGGGATGGCTGACCCCTCAGGTGAGGGCTATGTAGCGATCCGAAGAGGCGATTGCTAATTACTTATTTTTCTGCACTGAAGAGGCGCAAAGGATTGTGACAATCAGAAATCAGTGCTAAAGCAGTAATGTGGTGTGTTCATGTTTAGTTATTCTAGTTGATATATGTGGTTATTGAAGTTATGGGTTGTTTGTGTTCAGGGGATTGGGACAGTGTGAGTTACAAAAATGTGGTTACTGTGACCGAGCCTTATATGGCCAGGGTTCATGTTCCTTGTTGAATTGTGAAATAATGTGTGACTTTTCCTGGGGTTGTGCGGTGTAAGGGACACAGGAATTGCATAAAATACCACTCTCTTTCTAACTCTATTCTCCCGAGCATGCTCGCCACAATATTGTCTTTGTTGTGTCCCTACGTTCAAACTCATGTCCAGTCGAAGACCATGTAAACCAACATCAAAAAATAAGATAATGCATGTGTGGTGCCCCCAGGGGCCAGCAGAGGGGGATAGTGGTCGACGGCTGGTACGTTGCCAGGCGCTGGCTCCACCATTGGGAGATACCAGACGCAGCCAACACCAGGGCGTCGTCTCAGCTGTGCCCAATGAGGCCTGATTGGCAATCAACTGGGCGACAACCTATTTGACACAGGTGCAAACAAGTGGAGAGGAGAGAGCCGGCTGAAAGAAACCACTGTGCTGGAGGAAGAGGACAGTGAGGAGCGATTTGAATGTTTGAGTATTTGAGTTCTAAGTTCTGTGTAGTGAATAAAAGGAATCGTCTGCAGACCTAACATCCAACTGCCTGGTGTCCACTGTGTTTGAACCCCCCCCCTACACCTCTTGGGTTGCCACAGCATGATATTTGCTTTATTCGCAATAGCCTTAGTAACAACAACAATAATAATAGGTAATATAAAATAAGTTGATAAGGACCAGCACATACAAAAGTTTATGCTGCATTTTCTTTTCTGCATCTCCTATCTGTTGTTAATGCGTTTATGTAATGCGCTAGACAAATAAACTTGATTTGCCTTGTTTTTCCTTAGTCACTCTTGCCTATAATATTGACATCCTTGGAGATCATAAATGGTCACTATAATTTTGGTGGCTGGCATCTTGATTAGCAACAGGTCTTAAATTGACTAGTGAGAGTATAAATAAAACAGTGGTTGTGGTTTGAGCAGTAACCCTAATAATGGCAGAGCTTGCTCTTCTAAAGGACCTCGGCTCTGGGCTGAAACTCGAAAGAGTATTCCGTGACCGTGCTGATTTTTTTTATGGAGAATGACGAATGTTTAATTTGTGGTTTTAGGCTATAATTTATGCTGAAAGCTGTCAATTGATAGGTTGATGATCACCACACCAGCATAAATTATGGGTGTCATATTTAAATAAGGACGGCAGCGCATTCTTGTGTCCACGGCTTTATCCGGTTTATCAATCTGCGATGACATCTATGCTTATTTTGACAAGGTGCAACAGTTTCGTAAATCACACTTGGAAATGATTGTACGTCTCTTCCCACGCTTGAATCTGAGATCTTTTCTGAGAAAGTTTCATGAATGAGGACCAATGCGTGTGCCATTCCCCTTGAAGATGCAAAAAGAGGGATTTACCAATTTCTCCTATGAAAGGGATATTCCTAATTTGCTCCCACCTTTTAGTTGTCTGAATTACAACATCAGAGCATTTAAGCCAACTCTCTTTTCCACTAAGTTCACTTTCACTACTGGTGATTGAGCATGCCAACAAGAATGGGGTGAACGTTTGTTTATATGAAAGGGGAGCATATAAACATTCTTAAATATTTTTTCCAGAATAAGAGGGCAGTTCCTATATGAGATGGATAGTAGATTTAAATTGAGCTACCATGAAGCTACAACAGAGTTTAATGTAAGATTGAGTTAAACTACATCACCAAACACTGATAGTAATCTCTTCTCCACCATTAGCTCCTGTAGGTGTCACTCCAGTTCCATGTGCCACAAGAGACAGATGGAATTCATGATGGGAAATTTGCGCAAACTCTAACACTGGTTATTACAGTTTATAACAACAGGAGAAGGGATTGGGGGCTGGGGTAGAAGGATGATCTGGTTATGGTTTCTTTAGTTTGTAAATTAAGCTGATTTAAGTAACATTCACACACACACACATCAAGCCTCCATCTCCTATCAGTGACATTGGCATCAGGGAAAACGACAGTGTGTTGACTTCATGTGGCTCTAAAGTATATGGAAGATATTAATCAGGTTCCTCCCCTGTGTTTCCCAAAATGCTAATTGAACTTTTCTTTGCTTTCAGTAATGTCATTAGAGAAACAACATTTGCAATATTTGTTGCAGGCATTTGAGTGTCTGTGTTCTCCATGACATTTAACTGTGTTTACACAGACAGTTTTTTCAGGATACTGGTACTTGATATAAACTCGATTTTCTCAAAAACGTGTTTTTGTCACATTTCTGATAAAATTTAGAAACACACACTTCAGCGCTTTGTCTGTGTGGCAGTGTGTGTGTGTGTGTGCTGCCTAAATGTATGTTAGTATTGTTGAATCCTCTCCGGCTTGGTTGTCTCTACTGATGAGAAGTAAGAAGAACAGAAGTGAGCAGCAGCATTATGCGCCCACACTACAATCTAATCAGGGATTAGACTCTGGCTTAAGAGAACCAATGACAGAAAGGCAAAACAAACAAGTGCACAGAGCGAGGAAGGAATACGCCATCTGCATGAACCAGGCCATCTGGGTGTTGCTTAAGTGAGTGTGTAGCAGTAAATACGCTTGCAGACACAACTGCAATTAAAGGAACCTACCCAACACATGAGAAACATCAGTTCCTCATATGCTGCGTGGAAATGCCACGACACAGCCATTCCATAAACACAGTGACAGGGTAGGGGAGGGAGGACAGGACAGGTGGATCGCCGAGAACAGAGGACAGGGGAGGAAAAAAGGAATTGAAAGATAAATGTCGATGACGACGGCAGGTCCTTTGTACTGACTTTTCTCCTAGAGTGAGAGGGACGGAGAGTGGGGAAGAAAGCGAGAGAGAGAGGGAGAGTCAGAAAGAATGAAAGAAGGCCGAGGGATGATTAATGTGAGGCTGTCAGAGAGGTGGAGAGGGGAACCATGGTGACGGGAGTGGGGACGGGAAGGGGGGGTGGGGCGGGGCACAGCCAGGTGCAGCAGAAGAACATGACAGAGAATGGAGAATTGTGGAATGGAGGGAAAGTTGGAGAGTAGGAGGATGAGTCAAAAGCAGAAACGAGATGGGGAAATAAGAGAAATTAAGATAGGAAAAGGTACAGCTGTGGGAAAGGAGAGATTGTGACACATGGGAAATGATAGACAGATGAAGTGTGGAGAGCAAAAAGGGAATGGGAGATGAGGAATAGAGTGAAGTGAAGGAACGACACAAGCTGTATTGGGTGAGGAATAGAACACCAAGAGCGCAAAGTTTTGGGGTATGAGTCTGTATGTGTGTTTCTGTGAGTGTTGTACAGTTGATAAATCAAGGCGTGTCTCAAGGCATACACCATATTGGCCAAAGACTGCAGTTATTGTTCAGCATGACCTTTGACCTCACTTTTGTTTATTACATCATTGTAGGAATCTGTTACTGTTGTGTGGGTGTGTGGTGTAATCCTGATGGATCGCAGCAATGTGTGTAGAGGGAGTTAACAGCAGCAAAATAGGCAACACTTTACTCCAAGCCCTCCATCAGAGTCTACTTTACACTGGTGGAGAGGCTGTATGACAGATGACATATTCCTTACAACAACTGGTACAACAAGCTCTAACATGAAGTTCAACTTGGCCTGAACTAAACACTTATTGTGACAGGCAGATACATACATGTACAAACACTAACACACCTTCACAAACACTAGTCACGAGTTGATTGATGAGAATAACCCGGGAACCAGAACTGTATTATTGTGTCATAAAATGCTAGTCTAGCTACAAACAAATATTTCTATAGTGCAATACCTAAATATAGTCCTTAACCTTAGATGTTTGTCCAGGTTCCTAAAATGTTGCTGTTCCTTTACAACCCGACACTAGTGGCAATAGTGAGCACACTTATAGTCAAGTAAACTTGCAGTGGCCACTTCTTCCATTCTTAGGGTAAAATTTTAACTAGTATGACTTTCTAGTTCCCATCCTTTTTTGTATTCAGGTTTCTTTTAACTGTTTCCAAAGCCATTGACTTAACCAGTTGGAATTACTAACCTTAACGCTGCATTACGTAGGATTTTCGGTTAAAAAAAACAATTATAGCATTTTGCAATTACTAATGGTCAAAAAGTGGTTCCGCACCAATGCCCGATAGAGAATGAAGTTCCGAATAATAAAATGAAAAACAGAATTACATGTTCCAAAAAAAACAGAAATTGTTATTCTTAGCCTTACTAATGTTAGCTTAGGGTCCCTGGTTGCTACCTATAGAGTGCTACAGTAGTCATATTTAGCTTATTTGCAGTTTTTAGTAGTGTATGCTGTAGTAGACAAGGGAGGAATTGGCAGTTTGTTGTCCTGGTCTCTTGCTGCCATTACAGTTTCTTACAGTAAGAGAACCTCGCCCCCTATGGCATACTCATGCTATTTACGCTGAACAAAATTATAAACGCAACACTTTTGTTTTTGCCCCCATTCATGATGAGCTGAACTCAAAGATCTAGGACTTTCTCTATGTACACAAAAGGCCTATTTCTCTCAAATATTGTTCACAAATCTGTCTAAATCTGTGTTAGTGAGCACTTCTCCTTTGCCGAGATAATCCATCCACCTCACAGGTGTGGCACATCAAGATGCTGATCAGACAGCATGAGTATTGCGCAGGTGTGCCTTAGGCTGGCCACAATAAAAGGCCACCCGAAAATGTGCACTTCCATCACACAGCACAATGCCACAGATGTCACAAGTTCTGAGGGAGCGTGCAATTGGCATGCTGACTGCAGGAATGTCCACCAGAGCTGTTGCCTGTGAATTGAATGTTCATTTCTCTACCATAAGCTGTCTCCAAAGGTGTTTCAGAGAATTTGGCAGTACATCCAACCGGCCTCACAACCGCAGACCACGTGTAACCACACTAGCCCAGGACCTCCACATCCAGCATCTTCACCTCCAACATCGTCTGAGACCAGCCACCCGGACAGCTGCTGCAACAATCGGTTTGCATAACCAAAGAATTTCTGTACAAACTGTCAGGAACCGTCTCAGGGAAGCTCATCTGCATGCTCGTCGTCCTCATCAGGGTCTCGACCTGACTGCAGTTTGTCGTCGTAACCGACTTGATGCTCACATTCGATGGTGTCTGGCACTTTGAAGAGGTGTTCTCTTCACGGATGAATCCCGGTTTTCACAGTACAGGGCAGATAGCAGATAGCGTGTATGGCGTCGTGTGGGTGAGCGGTTTGCTATTGTCAACGTTGTGGATCGAGTGGCCCATGGTGGCGGTGGGGTTATGGTATGGGCAGGCGTGTGTTATGGACAACGAATACAGGTGCATTTTATTGATGGCATTTTGAATGCACAGAGATACCAATGACGAGATCCTGAGGCCCATTGTTGTGCCATTCATCCATGACCATCACCTCATGTTGCAGCATGATAATGCATGGCCCCATGTTGCAAGGATCTGTACACAATTCCTGGAAGCTGAAAACATCCCAGTTCTTGCATGGCCAGCATACTCACCGGACATGTCACCCATTGAGCATGTTTGGGATGCTCTGGATCGGCGTATACAACAGCGTGTTCCAGGTCCTGCCAATATCCAGCAACTTCGCACAGCCATTGAAGAGGGGTGGACCAACATTCCACAGGCCACAATAAACAACCTGATCAACTCTATGCGAAGGAGATGTGTTGCACTGCGTGAGGCAAATGGTGGTCACACCAGATACTGACTGGTTTTTGGACCCCCCCAATACAGTGAAACTGCACATTGTTGAGTGGCCTTTTATTGTGGCTAGCCTAAGGCCTAAGACACACCTGCGCAATATTCATGCTGTCTAATCAGCATCTTGATGTGCCACACCTGTGAGGTGGATGGATTATCTCGGCAAAGGAGAAGTGCTCACTAACACAGATTTAGACAGATTTGTGAACAATATTTGAGAGAAATAGGCCTTTTGTGTACATAGAGAAAGTCTTAGATATTTGAGTTCAGCTCATCATGAATGGGGGCAAAAACAAAAGTGTTGCGTTCATAATTTTGTTCAGTGTATACCTCGCAGGTAAAATGCGCTTTCTCAAAATAAGCCTAGGAGGAAAGCCCGCCTCGCAGAAGGCGATTGGCTGGAACGGGATTGCTGGAACAGAATCGGCTGGAAAGTAGCGGTACGCTCCAAAAATTATAAATTGACATTCCACTGGCACTGAGCTGTTTGTGTTGCTAAACAACTCTTAGAGGGCCTCATTAGCATACACAACATGTTTATAGGGGGCAAAACTTTTGTTTTTTTACTGAAAAAATCCTATCTAGTGCAAGCTTTAATAACCAAATTTGACCTTATGTCTAAGCCTTATACAGTTAGAATCAAAACTTAGCAGTAGACCTGGTAGAGGTTGAAATGACAGCGTACAACTTTTTCACTGAGTTGAAATCTCAACTTAACCATGTCACCTTATCCCTAAACTTAACCCTTAAACAGTTGGAATCAATACTTAATGTCAAGAGTACACCTGGTTGAGGTTGAAATTATTGTGTATGTATTTCTTTTTCATTGAGTTGAAATCTCAACCATGTCACCCACAGATGTTTATCACCTCTGAAAAAACATTCTGAAAATAACTGAAATGTCAAAATCTGACCTGAATTTTTGATACCTTGTTAAAGTTTGATGACAAGACGGTAGAAGTAATTTAATACACTGACAGACATTTCAATGAGACAGCAGTCAGAGAGGCAGCATTTAGTAAATACAATTTATGTGCACGTTAATGTAGTGACAGACGGAGAGAAGCAGTGTATTTAGCCCAGTGAAACAACCAATGTGATAGAGATCTATAATTCAGTTTGAGGCAGGCCAGGTTAGAGAAACTCAACTGCCTTATCTAGGAGCATTCATCAGGGATGGAGAGAATTGCTTTTTCACTCACTTTCCGTCTTTCCTTTTACCTCTCTCTCAATGTCTGCATTACTCTCTGTCTCTCTCTCTTATTCTTTAGCTCACGTTAGGTCTATCTAGTGTTCTCACTTTACCTCTTTAAGTGTCACCCCTCTGTTTCCCCCCCTTTCTCCCTCTCTTAGTTCTTTGCGTCCACAAGAAGTGTGAAGGTAGGTAGTGTATTGTCATACATGATGGCGGGCTGATATCATTTGAGTTTTCATTTATCATAAAAGCCTCATTCAGCACCATTAACAAAGCATTGTCTGAACTTCATTTCCGTAGGTCAGACTGACCGACAGACAAACAGAGGAATTTCACATAAAGTGAGATCATTCTTCTTTTATATCATATTCACCTTGATCTCCTCTATCCAAATTTCTGAGTTGTGTAGGTTGGACATGGTTTTAAGAAAGATTTACAGATGCCAGCCTCAGTAAGTTGGCATTCAGGGCTGAAGGAACAATACGTTTCGATTAGTCAAGGGCTCACTGAAGAAGGAATGACATTGATTGGCTGGGAGAAAGGGGATTGACATTGATTGGTTTAGGCTTGTTTGTGTGGAAGGGAAGTGATTTGCATTATGTTGGCACTTGACAGTATTTAGAACAGGTCTGATCTCTGGCTGAAATATACGTAAACCCACTAAAACAAAATATAAGGGTCCTCTTTTAAGTCAAATTTTACTTTATTTTACTCAATGTCCAATTGCTGTTGAGGTCAGTGCAAGTGTCAAATGTATGCTCTTTAGCAATTTTCACCTGCTAAAGCCTGTGAGGTGCAATTTTTAAAGTTACTTCACCTAAAATATTTTGGCTTGTTTGCTTTTAGATGGGAGAGGTGGAAATATTTAATGTGTTTCCATAAAAGTTTGGGCAAAACTACTAATTTCAGGCAAATAATATTACTAATCTGGACTGCTACTCCTCCCATAGCTTTTAAACTAGAGATGCTTATATTTACTTATATTATACATTTTACTGTACTGCTAGCATAATACAAGCAAAAAATGACCAGAATACATCTGCAGTTAATGATTTCAGTTAATCATTCAAATATTTGTTCTACACTTTTTTTGGAGTGCCCAGGGTATACCTCATTAAAGTTTCTTGCCAGTGCATCTATCAGTTTGTAATGATGTGTAGTCTCCCCATACTCACTTTAGACACATGCCCCCCCAACCTAAACCACCCTGGACTAGCTAATGCTATTCCGGTCATGTTCGGTAAGGGAATAGGTGGGTGACTAAGGGAATAAGTGGTATTATTGTTTAAATTCAGTTCTGAAAACATTTGAGGTTGGATATTATACAGGGCCCCTTAACCTTCAGATCCTGTGTCCATTACAATGGACATCAAATAACAGCCCACATTTCATTGCTTCACCTCATTTAAAGCCTGAAGTCCATGAGATTGGATGTTTGTCAACCAATGAAGTGGCAGTATGGCTCTGCATGTCCTAATTTGAAAAAAATCCAACACATTGAAGAGAGGCATTGCAGCATTTCGCTCCAAACACAGAAGTAATTAACATTTTCAACGGTTTCATTCACATTTATTGATATTGTTTTGTGACCTAAAAAGAGAAGAAACTTAAAGTATAGACCAACAATGTGTACAGATGCTGGTCATAAAATTAGAATATCATCAAAAAGTTGATTTATTTCAGTAATTCCATTCAAAAAGTGAAACTTTTGTATAATGTTTACATTCTTTCCACACAGACTCATATATTTCAAGTGTTTATTTCTTTTAATTTTGATGATCATAACTGACAACTAATGAAAACCCCAAATTCAGTATCTCAGAAAATTAGAATATTGTGAATAGGTTCAATATTGAAGACACCTGATGCCACACTCTAATCAGCTAATTAACTCAAAACACCTGCAAAGGCCTTTAAATGGTCTCTCAGTCTAGTTCTGTAGGCTACACAATCATGGGGAAGACTGCTGACTTGACAGCT
>JACXGI010008234.1:0-34296 GCA_016801175.1 Esox masquinongy
AATTGATGGCTGCGATTCATAGACGTTGGGGAAGTTGTCATTGCTAAAGTGCTAAGAGGTGGAGACTTAATGAAAATATGTAGGGATCAATAGCACTACTAAAACAGAGAGGATTAGGCTAATAGTCAAAGCAGCAGAGAGACACCTTGATATGATGGGCTGACGTGGGTTAAATGTAGTCTAAAACAGAGAGGATTAGGCTAATAGTCAAAGCAGCAGAGAGACACCTTGATATGATGGGCTGACGTGGGTTAAATGTAGTCTACAACAGAGAGGATTAGACTAATAGTCAAAGCAGCAGAGAGACACCTTGATATGATGGGCTGACGTGGGTTCAATGTAGTCTAAAACAGAGAGGATTAGACTAATAGTCAAAGCAGCAGAGAGACACCTTGATATGATGGGCTGACGTGGGAAGAGGTGCAGGAGGACCACAATCAGCCAGACAGGAGCCATGTGTCAGTGGATTGGAACTATGGTTGTCATTCTACAGTAGAATGATCCAAGCTTGTTGGACAATGGACAGGAGTTTGAGATAGTTATTATGGACAGTCCTGATAAGATGGATTTGATTTGTATACAGGAAACATGGCTCAAAACAAATTTGGTGTTTGGTATCCAAGGCTATTTGGTGGTGTGGAGAGACAGGGGAATGGGGGGGTTGAGCCACCTAGAAACAAAGACTCCTGTGTAGATTGGTAGGTTAGGGTGCTGAGCAGGAATATACTGTTGTTGAGGTTTGGTTGGGGTGGGGGGTGCTGGTGGTTATAAATGATTACAACCCTTTTCTGAAACTGGAACAGGTGAAACTGGAGAGGGTGGAGGGTCAGGACAGATGAAAGGTTGTGTGGGGATTTTAATGCTTTGGGGGGGTTACAGACAGATGGTTAATGGAAGTGGATGACTTGGTGTCTTAACGATGGTCAGGGAATCAGGATTGATGTTAGAACAGGAAAGGAATCTGTTTTGGACCAGACTATGGTGCCTAGTATGATAGCAGGGGACTGTGAATGGGAGGTATTGGGGGACAGTAGGGAGTGATCATTACCCCATAGTGTGTAAAGTAGGTCCATATTTCCGCTAACCTGTAAGAGGATGAGCAAAAGGGAAAGGACAGAACTAGAGGGGAGGAGCCTGGTGATGGACAGGAGGGAGGACGTCAAAGCTGCTCTGAATGCTCTGTTTACTATGGCTGAGGTAAAAAGACACAAAAAGGGCCCTCATTTATCAATGTTGCGTACAAATAGAAATACTTTAAAATGTGCGTAAATGTAAGCACACCTCTGAGCATGCGTATGCACAGCACCTTGTAGAAAAGTCAAACTGCACTTAACACTTCAGCTACTAATAGCTTTCTCAAGGTGCTATCAAATTCATAAACAGGAAACCATTTAAGCCTGAATAATTAAGTAAATTAGAAAGACAATGGAATGTAAGGTTGGAGGCAATTTAGTTAAAACAGTTAAATAATTAAAAAAGGGGACACTGAGGAATATTGACTTGTCCAAAATGGCAATATTGCATTTCTGGAGGATCTGACAAAAGCTGTGTTTAGCAGGGAGCGTGTTTTCAATGAGTGTGCAGATTTTTTTGTTGAGAGCTATGCTTGACTTATTAGTAGATTTTGTTTTCCATTCATTTTGTCATGTATATATGTTATATTTATTGTCAAGCAAGTATATTTAGCTGCGGTCCATGTTTGAATATGGTTGTGAAAATAAAGCTTGACTTGTCATCAGTTGGCGTGTCTGGTATTCCTTCAGGGTCTGGGAGAGGCTAGTAGTTTATGTAGGGTATATTCTGTCACTTTGATGATTTATGATCAAACTGATTTCCAGTTTGATTTGATATCTGGGTGCGACTTCCGTTGTGAAGTATGGACTTCCCTGTATGACGTGTGTTAGGGCAGGACTTCCAGGATGACGTATGCATGTCCGGTGACTTTAATAATTTATGATTGCATTGATGTGTCCGTGTTTGATGTTTTACATCACATTTGTCCGGGATAAACACCCCGGACAAGTCTTATAACAGGTGCGATATGTTTGATGTTTAAGAAATGGGTCTTAGGGTTCCGGAATGTTAAATTCCCAGGAAATAAATAAGTGTTATATCAGTGGCAAGACGTTTGGTGTTAAACCTTTTCACGCTTGAGTTTCAAATATAACCTCAAAGGCCCCCTAGCGTGAGTTTTTCTGCGTGTGATTTCAGTACTTGTTCAGAGTTCCAGAATGTGATTATGACGTCACAATACATTTCATTCACAGCTTCCCAAAAACACCATGCTGCTTACTAGTTATGCATTTAATTTTTTATTTAAATTATATTAAAAAACCTCTAACGGTAGTAACTGTTAAAAATGTATATTGAATAATTACTGACCAACCTTAAAAATGCTGTCAGGTTTCTAAAGATCGCGGCGGAAAAGATACTGACACGCTTCACTTCAATATAAATATAGTATCAATAAAACATACGCTAACTATCAGGTAATAGGTGGTATATAAATAATCTATTTACGTAATTATTCAGAATCTCTCAAAAGTTTATGGCAAATTATGAAATCCGATTTCTGCATTTAGTATTGGACAAATACGATCAGTAAAAAAAAATATTTTTGAACATTAGGTTGAGCTTTTTTCTCAAGAGAAATTCCTGATGGGGACAAGAAAAGTAGTGCTCTTGAGAAAAAAGCTCAATGCCCAGGTTCCAGCTTCATCAGACCATAACACATTTTCCCACATGCTTTTGGGAGACTTGATGTTTGTTTTTGCAAACTTCAGCCGGGCTTGGATGTTTTTCTTTGTAAGAAAAGGCTTCCGTCTTGCCACCCTACCCCATAGCCCATTCATATGAAGAATACGGGAGATTGTTGTCACATGTAGCACACAGCCAGTAGTTGCCAGAAATTCCTGCAGTTCCTTTAATATTGCTGTAGGCCTCTTGGAAGCCTCTCTGACCAGTTTTCTTCTCGTCTTTTCATACATTTTTGGTAATGTCTCAGTCGTGCCATATTTTCTCCACTTGTTGATGACTGTCTTCACTGTGTTCCATGGTATATCTAATGCTTTGGAAATCCTTTTGTACCCTTCTCCTGACTGATCTCTTTCAACAATGAGATCCCTCTGATGCTTTGGAACCTCTCTGTGGACCATGGCTTTTGCTCTGAGATGTAACTAAGAAAATGTCAGGAAAATCCTACTAGAACAGCTGAACTTTATTTGTGATTAATCAGAGCCACTTTAAATGATAGCAGGTGTGTAATGACTTCTATTTAACTATTTAACATGAGTTTGAATGTGATTGGTTAATTCTGAACACAGCCACATCCCCAGTTATAGGAGGGTGTGCACACTTATGCAACCAGGTTATTGTAAGGTTTTTATTTTGCCCCCTCAAAAGTTTTCAACATTTTTGTTTGTTTTTTAATTGAATTGTTCACATCATAGGTGACAGAAAAAGTGGAAAAAGTTCTGACGATTTATTTTGTCTCATTCTTTTACATCACAAAAACCTGGCATTTTCACAGGGGTGTGTAGACTTTTTATATCCACTGTATTACAAGTGAAAACAAAGACAGACCAGCAGATGTCTGAACACATTCATATTGATAGTGTAGTAATATGTGAATAATAATAAATAATGTGTTTTCCTTAAATTTACAATTATCCAGCTTGATATCATATCACTGTACTATGACTTTGAAACTGTGTTCATGCTACACAACAGTACAGGTAGGCAGGTCTATATTTGACACATTACATAATGCAAAACAACATGACAACTTAATACCACATTATTGAATACTGATAGAGAAAGACATACTTGAGTTTCTCCAGTCTCCAGTGTGGATCCTCCAGTCCAGCAGAGAGCAGTCTGACTCCTGATTCTCCTGGGTGATTGTAGCTCAGATCCAGTTCTTTCAGGTGTAAGGGGTTTGACTTCAGAGCTGAGACCAGAGAAGCACAGCCTTCCTCTGTGACCAGACAGCCTGACAATCTGCACAGAGAGATCATGATTTCACCAACACCATCAGCAGGTGAAAAGAGAAATCATCAGTAGTATATTTCTTAAAAATAACATAATACTGACCTCAGTGTTTCCAGTTTACAATGTGGATTTCCCAGTCCAGAAGAGAGACAATTCACTCCTGAATTCCCCAAGTCATTGTTACTCAGGTCGAGCTCTCTTAGGGGACAGGAGTTTGACATCAGAGCTGAGGTCAGCAAATCACAGCCTTCCTCTGTGACTCCACAGAATGACAGCCTGTGGACAGTTAATCATGACTTTACTAACACCAGCAGGAGGTAAATAGAGAGAAGGGATGCGGTATATGTATATGCAGTATATATAGTACATTACTGACCTTAGTGTCTCCAGTTTACAGTTCGGATTCAAAAGTCCAGCAAAGAGCAATTTTAAACCTGCTTTTTCCAGGTCATTGTCACTCCGATCCAGCTTTATTAAGTTTGATGAGTTTGATTTCAGTGTTGATGCCAGAGAACGGCAGCCTTCCTCTTTGAACAGACAGCCTGAAAGCCTGCAGAGAGTTTAACATGATTTCACAAAATGCTGACATTAAGATCTTCCTTGTGAGATACTGACTAGAAGTTGACAGGGGAACAGGTCTTTACTGTCCTAATCCTTATGATGGACACTATGGGCTACTTAGTATATTATCTGGATGGATTTTGGATGGTTAAAATGCACAGGGAAATGTACATTCTTATTTTCAATCGCCCTTAGCAAGCTGGCTTAATCTTCTCTTGGTCTGATGCAGTAAACACAACTCCATTTGCTGCACTGCTGTCTCATATATCTGAACTCTAGGCACTAATGACTTATTTACATTACCATACATTTTCCAAAAACAATTTCCAACCACAACGTTATTTTGTTGTGTAAACTTGCAGAGATAGGGTATGGCACATTTTCCATTGAGCCCCCAAGAGGTCTGCAAGGGTGATATTCCCTCAATTGATGCCCACAATCCTGCGTCATCAGTCTCAAACATGCCACAGCAAATATAAATGCTATGGAAATGATTATGCAAACTAACTGTACAGTATCTCACAAAAGTGAGTACACCTCTCACATTTTTGTAAATATTTGGTTATATATTTTCATGTGATATTACTGACAAAATGACACTTTGCTACAATGTAAAGTAGTGAGTGTACAGCTTGTATAACAGTGAAAATTTGCTGTCCCCACAAAATATCACAAGACAAAGCAATTCATGTATAAACCGCTGGCAACAAAAGTGAGTAAACCCCAAAGTGAAAATGTCCAAATTGGGCCCAAAGTGTCAATATTTTGTGTGGCCACCATTATTTTCCAGCACTGCCTTAACCCTCTTGGGCATGGAGTACACCAGAGCTTCACAGGTTGCCACTGGAGTCCTCTTCCACTCCTCCATGACGACATCACAGAGCTGGTGGATGTTAGAGACCTTGTGCTCCTCCACCTTCCGTTTGAGGATGCCCCACAGATGCTCAATAGGGTTTAGGTCTGGAGACATGCTTGGCCGGTCCATCACCTTTACCCTCAGCTTCTTTAGCAAGGCAGTGGTTGTCTTGGAGGTGTGTTTGGGGTTGTAATCATGTTGGAATACTGCCCTGCGGCCCAGTCTCCGAAGGGAGGGGATCATGTTCTGCTTCAGTATGTCACAATACATGTTGGCATTCAGTTTCCCTCAATGAACTGTAGCTCCCCAGTGTCGGCAGCACTCATGCAGCCCCAGACCATGACACTAACACCACCATGCTTGACTGTAGGCAAGACACACTTGTCTTTGTACTCCTCACCTGGTTGCCACCACACACGCTCGACACCATCTGAACCAAATAAGCTTATCTTGGTCTCGTCAGACCACAGGACATGGTTCCAATAATCCATGTCTTTAGTCTGCTTGTCTTTAGCAAACTGTTTGCGGGCTCTCTTGTGCATCATCTTTGGAAAAGGCTTCATTCTGGGACAACAGCCATGCAGACCAATTTGATGCAGTGTGCGGCGTATGGTCTGAGCACTGACAGGCTGACAGCCCACCCCTTCAACCACTTCAGCAATGCTGGCAGCACTCATATGTCTATTTCCCAAAGACAACCTCTGGATATGATGCTGAGCACATGCACTCAACTTCTTTGGTCGACCATGGCGAGGCCTGTTCTGAGTGGAACCTGTCCTGTTAAATCGCTGTATGGTCTTGGCCACCGTGCTGCAGCTCAGTTTCAGGGTCTTGGCAATCTTCTTATAGCCTAGGCCATCTTTATGTAGAGCAACAATTCTTTTTTTCAGATCCTCAGAGAGTTCTTTGCCATGAGGTGCCATGTTCAACTTCCAGTGACCAGGTATGAGGGAGTGTGAGAGCGAAAACACCAAATTTAACACACCTGCTCCCCATTCACACCTGATACCTTGTAACACTAACGAGTAACATGACACCGGGGAGGGAGAATGGCTAATTGGGCACAATTTTGACATTTTCACTTAGGGGTGTATTCACTTTTATTGCCAGCGGTTTAGACATAAATGGCTGTGGTTTGAGTTATTTTTAGGGGACAGCAAATTTACACTGTCATACAAACTGTACACTCACTACTTTGCATTGCAGCAAAGTGTCATTTCTTCAGTGTTGTCACATGAAAAGATAAATTTACAAACGTGAGGGGTGTACTCACTTTTGTGAGATACTGTATCTAGAATTCTATTCTCTCTTTCAAAAGGTTAATAAGCAATAAAATCTTCATATAAATCACTATGAGACATTGTCACTCCAAATTAGCGAAACAGACCAAGCTTGGGGTTCTGGACTAGTGTGACAAATACAAACTACCAGCCTACTTACCTCAGAGTCTCCAGTCTACACTGTGGATCATCCAACATAGCAGAGAGTAGCTTCACTCCTGAATCCTTAAGGACATTGTTACTCAGATCCAGCTCTTTCAGATATGAGGGGTTTGACTTCAGAGCTGAGACCAGGGAACCACCACCTTTCTCAGTGATTCCACAACATGACAGTCTGGAAAAAGATTATTATACTGTTTAGAATAACTTTAGAATAGAGTCTATGGATTACATCATTGTAACACTGGCGCAGACTTTCAAAACTGATATTGCCAATAAACAACACTAGAATGAAAGTTTATATAAAGAAAATAAACTACTTAAGGTCCCATGCGGAAAATAATCAATGTTGTCAGCCAATAAATATATGATAGATGTCAGAAGAGTGTGTGTGTGTGTGTGTGTGTGAGGAGGGGAGTAGCATGAATGATAAAAAACTGTAGAAGACAGGTGAATCTATGGACAAAAGAGGGTTCAAATAAAGATTAGTTTGAATGGTTGATAAACCTGGAATGTAGCTCTGAGAAAGTAAAATTATTTGTATAGTAAAATCTGTTCCGTTTCAGACATTGATTAGTTGTTTATATTGCCTTTTAGCTTACATTCAGTATGTTTGGAAACTCTGAATGTAAGATCCAGACAGACAGCACTGCACACACACACACACAAACACACACACACACACACACACACACACTCACACAAACACTCCTGAACGTTAATCACACCCCAGATTCAGGTCTCCCTCAGTTCACCACTCTTTGTGAGGTATTGTTTTTCATACATACTAAGCCTGTTGTTTGAAATCATTATCATCCTAGTCTATCTGTGTGCCATGTTTTTGCTAATAGCTTTTCCCAACCAGTCTCTACCTAATCCTTGTCTGTATTTTTGCCTGTGACCTTTGACCAATCTTTTCCAAACACATTTTCCAAACACATTTGCCAAACACAACGTTATTTTGTTGTGTAAACATGCAGAGATAGGGTACGGCACATTTTCCTTTGAGCCCCCAAGAGGTCTGCAAGGGTGATATTCCCTCAATTGATGCCCACAATCCTGCGTCATAAGTCTCAAACATGCCACAGCAAATATAAATGATATGGAAATGATTATGCAAACTAGCTATATCTAGCATTTTATTCTCTCTTTCATAAGGTTAATAAGCCAACACATCTTCAAATAATTCACTCTAAGTCATCGTCACCCCAAATTAGTCAGACAGACCAAGCTTGGGGTTCTGGACTAGTGTGACAAATACAAACTACCAGCCTACTTACCTCAGAGTCTCCAGTCTACATTGTGGATCATCCAAAATAGCAGAGAGCAGCTTCATTCCTGAATCATTAAGGACATTGTTACTCAGATCCAGCTCTTTAAGATGTGAGGGGTTTGACTTCAGAGCTGAGACCAGAGAACCACCACCTTTCTCACTGATTCCACAACATGACAGTCTGGAAAAACATTATTATACCGTTTAGAATAACTTCAGAATAGAATCTATGGATTATATCATTGTAACACTGGTGCACACTTTCAGAACTGACACTGCCAATAAACAACACTAGAATGAAAGTTTATATAAAGAAAAGAAACTACTTAAGGTCCTATGCAGAAAAGAATCAATGTTGTCAGCAAATAAATATATGATAGATGTCAGAAGAGTGTGTGTGTGTCTGTGTGTGTGAGGAGGGGAGTAGCATGAATGATAAAAAAAAACTGTAAAAGAGGGGTGAATCTATGGACCAAAGAGGGTTCAAATGAAAATTAATTTGAATGGTTGATAAACCTGGAAAGTAGGTCTGAGAAAGTGAAATTATTTGTAAAGCAAAATCTGTTTCGTTTCAGACATTGATTAGTTGTTTATATTGTCTATTAGCTTACATTCAGTATGTTTGGAAACTCTGAATGTAAGATCCAGACAGACACCACTGCACAACCTTCACTCACATACACACACACACACACACACACGCACACACGCACACACTCCTAAACGTTACTCACACCCCAGATTCAGTTCTCGCTCAGTTCACCACTCTTTGTGAGGTATTGTTTTCCATACATACTAAGCCTGTTGTTTGAAATCATTATCATCCTAAGTCTATCTGTGTGCCATGTTTTGCTAATAGATTTTCCCAACCAGTCTCCACCTAATCCTTGTCTGTATTTTTGCCTGTGACCTTTGACCAATCTGCCTGTGTCCTGGATTACCCTGATTTCCTGCCGTCTTGTACCTTTGCCTTGACCTGAACACCCCGAGTTCTCTATCTTGCCTGTTTGAAGTGTTTACTATTTTTGCCTGATCCCTGTACATTTGGAATAAACTGTGTCCTCTGAGCCAAGGAACCAAAACAACCGGACTGGTCAGTAGTAGTCGTTACACTGAACACTACTATCTCACACATTACCTAAAACATTTCTGATTCTACAGGCAGCAGTGAGCTACACAGTAACCCAATACACAGGTGAAATAATCTAAAGTCCATGAGTATTTCAAATAAAGAAATTATGAAACCATTTGTCATAATATGGGCTCAGAAATGTCTTTCTCCATGGACACATCCACTATTTAACACAGTCGATACAATATCACATGAATTTATGTAATAGTGATTCACTCTCACTCAAAGCTGTATGGAAAGGCAGACCTTTCTGACTTCCTCAGACTGTGGGACCGATGGTCCGAAAAAGAATATCTAGCTGATGGATCCAGGCTACGTTATCCCCAAAAAACATATTGTCTAAATAACCCAGATGTAGCAAACTTTCGTTGGTGGTTGAGTTAAGCCCTGAATGTATTGTGATCGTAGCAACACCTCTGTTGGACTGTACCAGGTGGTTGAGGACTTTGTCCTGCTGGGAGCTCAGGGCTGGTGGAGGTTCACCCATTGACAACAGCAGATGTTTTTAGTCCCTTGTTGTAGTGTAACTCTGCTGTGGTATTATTATAATTAGTGATGGCCATTAAGGCTTTATTAGCATTATTTTAGCAGCAGGATATTTTGCTGGTAGCACTCAGATTTTTGTTATCATTTTTGTTTATGGCAATACGGTTAACAATCTAGTCTGTAAAAAAGAACAGACAAGAGTAACATTGGAACAGACATTAAACATAAAATGTACAGACTAGACTGATAACTATATTGCCTTATATATTTCAATTATGGCTTTTATTTTGAAAAGGAAAATCTGAGTTAGCGCTGCTAGCATAATATCCTGCTGCTAGAAGAATGGTAATGAAGCCTCAAATGGCCATGACTAATTATAATGTTAATTATCACCATGTCATATTAAAAATAAAGATAACATACTATTACTCACTTCAGAGTCTCCAGTCTACATTTCCAAACACATTTTCCAAACACAACGTTATTTTCTTGTGTATACTTGCAGAGATAGGGTCCGGCACATTTTCAGTTGAGCCCCCAAGATGTTTGCAAGGGTGATATTCACTCAATTGATGCCCACAATCCTGCGTCATCAGTCTCAAACATGCCACAGCAAATATAAATGCTATGGAAATGATTATGCAAATTAGCTATATCTAGCATTTTATTCTCTCTTTCATAAGGTTAATAAGCCCACAAATCTTCAAATAATTCACTCTCAGTCATTGTCACCCCAAATTAGTCAGACAGACCAAGCTTGGGGTTCTGGACTAATGTGACAAATACAAACTACTAGCCTACTCACCTCAGAGTCTCCAGTCTACACTGTGGATCCTCCATCAAAGCAGAGAGCTTAATCACTCCTGAATCCTCTGGCTGATTGTAGCTCAGATCCAGTTCTTTCAGATGTGAGGGGTTTGACTTCACAGCTGAGACCAGAGAAGCACAGTCTTCCTCAGTGATTCCACAACTAGACAGTCTGTAAAGAGATAATGATCATGTCAGAAATTAAAAACAGTTCCGAATAACATTAGAATAGCATCTACATATTACACAAATGTCATGTCAACTTTACTTAAGGACATACTTTTAAAACAGAAATTGCCAGCACAAGGAACTAGAATGTTACTTCCAATATAGAAAATCATCAACGTTGTTATTCAAACAATGTTGATGTGTTTGCGTAAGGAATAGAGCAGCAGGAATGATAGTAAACTGAAACAAGAAACCAGGCAAGCCTAGTTCAGCCAGCCTGCAATAGAATGTGTTGCCCTCTCGAACCCAGGTCACCCACATGGAAGGCTGTGTCATTAACCACTACACCACAGACCAGTACGTTTTATAGGTGTCAGTATAGCCTCGTGTCTACCCTGAACAAACCCTCTTTTTCCATTGGCCGTTTTAACAGCCAATTGGCCATTCGTGAATGACATTGATATAGTTAAACAGACTAACGTTTCTTACTAAGTTTACCTCCACCACAAATAGCGTTTACGATCTGTATGGCATTTGCCACTGGCCGTTTTAATATTAGCCAGTAATAGGCTTTACCAGTATCTATTAACTTACTGGAATAGTCATAAGAATTGAGAAATTGCTAGCGAGTCTGCCAAAGCTATTTCATTTCATGGCATAACAATGTACATTTTTCTTTCATTCGTGAATGACATTGATACAATAACTATGAATAAAGGTGACGATAACTAACTTTTTCATCAAGTGAAAAGACGAGAGAATCGTGGAATCTACCAGAAATAGTCGCAATACTGTATAACCGTAAATAGTTTTATTGCAGCCCACAAATAAAATTAATAAATGTTGTTGCTCTCAATAGAAGTCAATGTTGTTGCTCTCAATAGAAGTCTTCCACGTTAGCGGCGCTGTCTTTAACCACTACGCCAAGGCATTACGTTTCAGCAGTTGCTAGACTCCATTGAGCATTGTATTAAACTGACTAACGTTTCTTATTTAGTTAACTCCACCATACCTCCACTATTAACTGCATGGCTTTTGCCACTGGCGTTTTAACAGCTTATTAGCCAGTAATAGATTTACTAGTACCTACTAACTTCTTAGGAATAATCATAAGAATTGAGCAAATGCTAGCGAGACTGAAGATGAACTTTTACATGTCAGAAACAGTCACAATATAACCGTATACAGTTTCAGTTATGGCTTACCATGTTGTAGCCAGAAAACATGTTTGTCTATCCTGACCCAAAACGCATGCAGGGATGCGTACTTCGAAAATCCACCAGAAACAGTGCAATATAAGCATAAAATGTTTTATTTCAGGCTTACTATAATGTAGATACATTTAGCCAGCAAAGTTTTCGTCTATACGGAATAATTCATAACACGTACTTCGCTTTGCCTGTGAGGAGATACGAACGCGGGACCTATACTTCACAGGTCTGCTTCTCTAACCACTACGCTATTTAACAAGGGGGACGCAATTTAACTCAGTCGGGCTTTGACTCACTCACTTAGTAAGAGACATTCGCTCCGCTTAGGCGGTCCGGCAAAAACTGGGGTGGATCTGTAGACATCAGAGGGTTTAAATGAATATTAGTTTGAATGATTTATAAACTTGGGGACATATTCACAAAACACTATCTTACCACTAGGAGGACTCCTAAACAGCAGTAAAAGTGTCTAGCTAAGAGATTCCTCTTAAAACCTATTCACAAAGATGCTAAGACTTTTACTAAGAAATGGATGAAGTCTTAAGCTAAGAGAAAGGGCTTAGTTGAACCCATTGCTATGGATGATGTCATGTTCCACTACCAAGCCTACAGTATTCCCCCAGTAATTGTCTGACAGGGGAGGGTCTCTGTCAGTGAATTCATTATAGCAATACTGAAGAAGGATGTGTCATGTTGCCATATTGAAATAAAAATATTCAAATAAAAATGTAGGCCAAGTGTCACTGATTAAACATGAAACCATGAATGATATACTGACTAGTCATGATATGTTCACCTAATTTTCAGCCACTTTCAAGTCTGGCAGCTCGTAAACAAATGCTCGTTCATCTTTTGATGGAGCAATAATTTGTGCAATGTGTCTCAATGTGCAATGTGTCTCATAGCACCAACTACACCAGATGGTCCAGCTATGGCCATGAAGTCAGCTTTGTTTCTTTGTAGTTGGCGAACATCAAGAGGAAACTGAATGATTTGTTAGACGATATGGGGTCTGGAGAGGTCATTTATTGTTTAATGTAATATTCTACTTACAAGAGGACTGAGATATACTTAGTTCATCTGTGCTGCATAGCTGCATTTTCCCTGTGGCCAAGTAGTTGTCACAACCTTGATCTCTGGTGTTATTGGGTTGTTTCTGTTTGTTGGTGAAGTGACTGCATCTCTGACTAGCTCTACTATGATCATAATACCCTCTCGATTAAGACGATGCCTTTCTAAAACCTCAGTATCATGAAATGTTTCTAAAATCTTGTCCTGATTACGAGGCTGATTGCCAGTAGCCCTAGGGGTTTGGTTTATAGTAAAAATGATGTATACTCTCAGAATTTTGATTAATTTTAGTTCTAGGAGTTAGATTTTGTGTTTAGTGTTAGGTTTTAGAGCAAAGTTTATTTAAGGCATAAGTGTTAGCTTACTGAGTTTAGGGGCAGAGTTAGTATAAGGGAAGAGTTAGGTTAGGAATAGGTTTAGGATTAGAGAATAAGGAACATGGATTTCTGAGTTTCCAGTCACTATATGGACATAAAAACAAGATTGTGTGTGTTTTACTGTAAATCCTACTGGATAAAAACATATGTAAAGAAATATGTGCATTTGAAGTTAATTAACTGATAAAGTTAATTTTCCAGAGTCTTAAAGCAATAAGATCTTACAGCCATCCAGTCTGGAAACAGGAGATGATATACTAGATGTACAAGGCCTTCATTATAATAATACTGTATACATCAAAACATTACCAGAACTTACATTGCTCTCTTACAGGTTTTCACTACCGGCAGCAACCTCCAATAACCTTCCTTTGATGTCTTGTATGTCTTCATGTCAAACTCCTCCAGTACCTCCTCTGACATCAGTAACAGGTAGGCCAGAGCTGAACATTGGTGAGGTTGTAGTTCTGTTTCTGAAAGAGTCCCTGATCGCAGGGAGGTCTGAATCCCTTCAACTAGAGAGTTGGCACCAAGTTCATTCAGACAGTGGAACAAGTTGATGATCCTTTCTGGTGAGGATTCCTTCTTGATCATCTCTGAATTATTCTGTTAACTGTTTCCTTATTACTCTGTGTGGTACTTCCTGTCTGTGCCAGAAGGCTCCGTATGAGATTCTGATTGGACTCCAGTGAGAGACCCAGAAGGAAACGGAGGAACAGGTCCAGGTGTCCATTCTTACTCTTCAGGGCCTGGTCAACTGCTCCACTGCACAAGTCAGATAACCAGTCTGATTTTCTCACTTCATCATCATCATGGTGGTATGGGTTCGGAGTGGGGGTGAAGACATATTCCTTCTTTCCCAGACAGGATTCTAGAGCATGTACTGCTGCTAGGAACTCCTGAATGCTCAGATGAACAAAGCTAAAGACCTTCTCTTGGTAAAGCCCAGATTCTTCTTTAAAGATCTCTGTACACAGTGCTGAGTACTCTGATGTCTCTGTGACATCAATGCCACACTCTCTCAGGTCCTCCTCATAGAAGATCAGGTTGTCCTTCTGAAGCTGTTGGAAAGCCAGCTTTGACAACTTCAGGATCATGTCTTTGTCTGACTGAGAGAGTTCTTTTGGATTTGCTTCTGTGGATTTGTTGTACTTTTTGTTTTTCGTACTGGTTTGGATGAGCAGGAAGTGTTCGTACATCTGAGTCAGAGTTTTGGGGATTTTATCCATTTTTGCTTTTTTCAGCATTGACTCAGGAGCAGATTTCCGTTGATGAGGTTTGAAGATCAGGTTGCCCTTCTGAAGCTGTTGGAAGGGCAGCTTTGACAACTTCTTTTTCAGTTTAGTCTTCTTTTTCAGTTTAGTCTTCATTTCTTGCATCAGACGAGTTGGACCAATAGGAAAACAATGAGAATGATAGTAGGAGCATAAAACTACTCAAACAATCTTAGATTCAATGAAAACATTTGAATGTTAAAACAGATGAATACAATCTGGTATTAAAAGGTCCTTTAAATATTAGAGAATATCTTAGTTTAGTGTGTGTGTCTGTTTCAGGTTTGTGTGTGTGTCTGTCTGGAGAGAGACTCATTTTAGAGACAAATGCCTTTAAAATGAGTCTCTCTGGGAAGCAGTTAGAAGAGATCTCTCCCTTATTCCATCCCTTTCTCCCATCTCTCTCCTTTCTCTCCTCCCTCAGACTTTTATGTGTTTTCATTTCAGACTGTAAGGCAACAGAAGGTGAAAATGTTGCCTTTCAAATGTCTTATCAAATGCCTACAGTATTGTATTAATTAATAAATAACACAGAGAAAATGAATGTTCCTCTAAATAATGACAGTATTCAGGCACATGCACAGGTAAGGCTCAGTGATGTGTCACTTCAACACATCATCTGTCTGTGTGAGCTCACAACTCGGACCACTTTCTCAGATTCAGCACATGACCTCGGAAGGTCTGTGCACGGTACTGACAGTATTGTATGATCTCTGTCTCTTCTCTTTCTTTCTTCTAGGTTCAGTTATTAAACACAGAAGAGGTTGTTACATGTTGTTTTCGAGGGCACCATAATATCTTTTGGAGAATTCAACAGTAAAGTCAGACAACTCTTACTTTTCTCCAGGGCATCAGCAAGCTCCCTCTGGTTCATGTTCTTCCCGTCTTTGGCACAGCTCTCCTTCTTCTCATCAGACAGAATGATAATGAAATATCAGAACAATATGAACAAATTCCTGAATGACTCACAGATGATCTTTACTTGTGGTAAACAGAAAAAAATGTACATAACAGGACCACATACACTGTATCTGGAGGACAGATCTGTTTGATGACTCTGGACAGGTTGACCACTGAGAATCTCTGCTTCTTTCAGCATCGACTCAAGGACAGTGGCTGATATCCAACAGAAGACTGGTATGTGACACATGATGTGGAGGCTTCTGGATGTTTTTATGTGGTTGATGATTTCATTGGCCAGATTCTGGTCTGTGATTTTCTTCCTGAAGTACTCCTCTTTCTGTGGCTCATTAAACCCTCGTATCTCTGTGACTTGGTCAACACACTCAGGAGGGATCCGACTGGCTGCTGCAGGTCGTGTGGTTATCCAGAGGAGAGCAGAGGGAAGCAGATTCCCCTCGATAAGGTTTGTCAGCAACACGTCCACTGAGGTTGGTTCTGTGACATCACAGCACTTCTCATTGTTTTTAAAGTCTAGAGGAAGTCGACACTCATCCAGACCATCAAAAATAAAAACGGTTTTTGTTAAACCATCTTCAATTGTGTCAATTTCTTTCAGTTCTGGAAAGTAGTGGGAAAGAAGTGTCATCAGACTATATTGGTCCTTTTTCAGGTTCAGATCACGGAAAGGAAGAGGAAATATTAAATTAACATCCTGATTTGCTTTTCCTTCTGCCCAGTCAAGGATGACCTTCTGCACAGAGACTGTTTTTCCAATGCCAGCGATTCCTTTAGTCAAGTTTCTCTTCACACCTTTATTCTGATGTTGTTTCATTGGCTTGAAGATGTCATTGCATTTGATTGGTGTCTCTGGTGTGGTTTGTCTCTTGGACGCCATCTCGATCTGTCTGACCTCATGTTCTTCATTAACTCCTTTACTTCCACCCTCTGTGATGTAGAGCTCTGTGTAGACGTCCTTTAATAGAGTTTGGTTTACACGCTGTCCAATTCCTTCACACAGCATTTGATACTTCTTTTTCAGTTTAGTCTTCATTTCTTGCATCAGACGAGTTGGACCTATAGGAAAACAATGAGAATGATAGTAGGAGCATAAAACTACTCAAACAATCTTAGATTCAATGAAAACATTTGAATGTTAAAACAGATTAATACAATCTGGTATTAAAAGGTCCTTTAAATATTAGAGAATATCTTAGTTTAGTGTGTGTGTCTGTATCAGGTTTGTGTGTGTGTCTGTCTGGAGAGAGACTCATTTTAGAGACAACTGCCTTTAAAATGAGTCTCTCTGTGAAGCAGTTAGAAGAGATCTCTCCCTTATTCCATCCCTTTCTCCCATCTCTCTCCTTTCTCTCCTCCCTCAGACTTTTATGTGTTTTCATTTCGGACTGTAAGGCAACAGAAGGTGAACATTTTGTCTTTCCACTATACATTTGGTTTCTGTTTAATAACTACGAAAATGATTCACAAATACACCCTTCCTCCATTAGCTTTGTGTGTTGCATGGACTGATAAATTAAGTGGTGAATGATAAAAGGCCTGAGCCGGGAGAACACAGAGAAGGAACGGGGAAGACACTGTTGTTGCTGCTGCTGTGGGCGACACCAGGCCGGGGCCCAATTAGCCCCCCAAGAAGGATTCAGGAAGCCCCCCGTCCTCCACCCAGCCCTGTCTTAGATCCATCAGTCAAAAATACCTGGCAACCCTGGTGACAAGCCCCCCCTGTCCTCCACCCAGCCCCGTCTTAGATCCATCAGTCAAAAATACCTGGCAACCCTGGTGACAAGCCCCCCTGTCCTCCACCTAGCCCAGTCTTAGATCCATCAGTCAAAAATACCTGGCAACCCTGGTGACAAGCCCCCCTGTCCTCCACCCAGCCCTGTCTTGTCAGCAGCATATCCACTGAGGTTGTCTCTGCGACATCACAACAGCTCTTGTTGTTATTGAAATTAAGGGGTAGTCAACACTCATCCAGACCATCAAATATAAACATAACTTTATATTTGTTGTAGTTGGAGATTCTTGCTTTCTCATTCTCAATTGAAAAAGGACAGTAGTTGAATCAAACTGAGTTCTTCCCCTTTCATCAATTTCAGCTCCCTAAAAGGCAGGGAAAATACAAATTAGACATCCTGATTGGCTTTTCCTTCAGCCCAGTCCAGAACTTCTGCACAGAGACTGTTTTTCCATTTCCAGTGACACCATTTGTCAGCACAGTTCTGATTGGTTTGTCTTGTCCATTTATGGGTTTGAAGATGTTGTTACATTTGATTGCTGTCTCTGGTCTTGCTTCTTAGTTGTTGTCTCAGTTTGTCTCACCTCATGTTCATTATTTACTCCTCCACTTCCACCCTCTGTGATGTAGAGCTCTGTGTAGACCTTATTGAGAAGTGTTGGGTTCCCTTGTTTCAGCGATACCCTCAAATACAGAAACCTCTTCTTCAGGTTAGATTTGAGATCATGTTGGGAAATCATAGCAAGCTCATCTTAATGAATACATATCACAGATGATATTAATGATGTCTTATCAAATGCCTACAGTATTGTATTAATTAATAAATAACACAGAGAAAATGAATGTTCCTCTAAATAATGACAGTATTCAGGCACGTGCACAGGTAAGGCTCAGTGATGTGTCACTTCAACACATCATCTGTCTGTGTGAGCTCACAACTCGGACCACTTTCTCAGATTCAGCACATGACCTCGGAAGGTCTGTGCACGGTACTGACAGTATTGTATGATCTCTGTCTCTTCTCTTTCTTTCTTCTAGGTTCAGTTATTAAACACAGAAGAGGTTGTTACATGTTGTTTTCGAGGGCACCATAATATCTTTTGGAGAATTCAACAGTAAAGTCAGACAACTCTTACTTTTCTCCAGGGTGTCAGCAAGCTCCCTCTGGTTCATGTTCTTCCCGTCTTTGGCACAGCTATCCTTCTTCTTATCAGACAGAATGATAATGAAATATCAGAACAATGTTAACAAATTCATGAATGACTCAGATGATCTTTACTTGTGGTAAACAGTAACAAATGTACATAAGAGGACCACATACACTGTATGTGGAGGACAGGTCTGTTTGATGACTCTGGACAGATTGACCACTGAGAATCTCAGACTCCAATCTCTCCTGTTGGTCTCTGTGGACAAAACACAACAGAACATCTACAATTTACAGTGTGTGAAATAACATGTAAAGCAGCCAATAGACCCAGTGTCTCCCTCTGCTGGCTTTGACAAGACCAACATCACTAACCCTAACCCTAACCAAATAAGAATCAAAAGCAGCATGTTCTTCAGACATATTGGTTTGCAACACCAAGAATAATATTTAATACAATAAACAGGCCTACTTGTACATGAAGAAAAGCAAATGCCCACAATGCAAAATATGTAACAATAAACCAACCCTATTCAGACTTTGGTGGGTTTAGTAATATAATGCATTACACTGCCATTATACCAGTTTCATTTAATGCATCTTAATAAAGATGACACCATCTCTTATGGTATTTATCATAATTGTTACCATCATAACTGTTGCAATTATAACTGTTAATTGGCATCGTGCCTCAAAACAGCTCAAGACCCTACCTGTTGTCATGGTGTCAGATAATGGGGAACCAGAAAAACAATTAAGAGACAATATTGACAATCACTGACCATGACCCATGACTTCTTCCTACCTTAGTTCAGTAGAAAAGTCTCCCTCTATGAAGTTTAAATGAGTATTCATAGACTGGTCACTCTTCATGGACACACAGCTGGGTCCAGGGGAGGCTGGTCTCTTCTGCTGAGTTGGCCTTCAAAAGAACAAAGAGAAACATGACTTATATTTACTGAATGCTGAATGTGAAAACATCTTTCTTAAATCTAGAAAAAACATTTTCAGAAGTAAATGTCGGGGTCCTGCGAGCTTGTTCACATTAAAAACATTTTTAAGACTGAAGTTGAGAAATACATCCCATTATAATGTAGGTTTTGACCCTCTAACTTAATTGGTTCAAAAGATAAAGTATTGCATTCAGACCATGGTAACTATGCAAATTACATTAGTAAATGTAGTCATAACCGATAAATGATAAAAAACTTTAAGTTGGGATAATCTAAACTTGAAATCAGCATTTTTAGCAGCCACTAGAGCCAATAGCTCCCTCTGCTGGCTGAGAAGAGACCAACACCACTTACCTGTTACAAAGAACTTAAAGCATCTCCTGTTCTCCAGACTTACTGGTTGGCAACACCAGAAAATGTCAGTTTAATAAAAAAATAAAACAGGCCTATTCATACATGAAGAAAAGCAAATGCCCATAAAGCTAAATTATGTAACAATAAACCAAGCCTATTTAGACTTTGATGGGATCATTAATATAATAATTATGCTACCATTATACCAACTTAATTTAATGCATCTCTATAAAGATGACACCAAATGCCTCAAAACAGCTCACAACCCTACCTGTTGTCAAGGCGTCAGATAATGGGGAACCAGATAAACAAATAAGAGACAATATTGACAATCACTGATGATGACCAATGACTTCTTCCTACCTTTGTTCAGTAGAAAAGTCTCCCTCCCTGAAGTTTAAAGGCTGATTCATAGACCAGTCACTCTTCATGGACACACAGCTGGGTACAGGGGAGGCTGGTCTCTTCGGCTGATTTGGCCTTCAAAAGAACAGAGACAAACATTACTTATCTTCACTGAACCTGGATGGGGAAAAATCTAACTTAAAACTAGAAAAAACATTTACAGAAGTAAATGTAAGGGGCTTGTGAGCTTGTTTACATTAAAAACATTTAGGATTGAAGTTGGGAAGATCAAAAGAAATAGTATTACATTCAGTCAATGGCAACTATGTAAATAACATTCATTAATTTAGTCATACCTGATAAATTATTAAGAATTTTCAGTTGTATGGCCTAAACGTGAAATAAGAACGTGGAACAGCAACTAGAGCCAGTAGCTCCCTCTCCTGGCTGAGAAGAGACCAACACCACTTACCAGTTACAAACAACTTAAAGCAGCTCATGTTCTAAAGTCTTACTGGTTGGCAACACCGGGAATGCTTATTTAATATACAAAAAACGGGCCTGCTTATACATGAAGAAAAGCAAATGCCCATAATGCAAAATATTTAACAATAAACCAACCCTTTTCAGACTTTGGTGGGTTGATTAATTTAATGCATTTTACTGCCATTATACCAGCTTCATTTAATGCATCTTGATGAAAATGACACCATACCTGGTGGTATTTATCATAATTATTAATTGGCATTGTCCCTCAGAACAGCTCTCGACCCTACCTGCTGTCATGGCGTCAGATAATGGGGAACCAGATAAACAAATAAGAGACAATGTTGACAATCACTGATGATGACCCATGACTTCTTCCTACCTTTGTTCAGTAGAAAAGTCTCCCTCTATGAAGTTTAAAGTAGGATCTATAGTCCAGTCACTCTTCATGGACACACAGCTGGGTACAGAGGAGGCTGGTCTCTCCTGCTGATTTGGCCTTCAAAAGAACAGAGACAAACATTACTTATCTATGCTGAACCCTAGTGGGGAAACATAATTCTTTAAATTTTCATCTCACATCTTAGCTTTGCTGTCATGATTCACAGAGAGAGTCATTTCATGGGCAGGGTTTCTCTTCTTTATCTCCAAAGTCAGACTCATTTTAGAGGCATTTCCCTTCTCTCTCTCCTCAGAGAGACTCATTTTGAAGGCTTAGACCTCCTCTTCTCGCCGCTTAGACCTGTAAACACATCATGGAAACACACTGCTTGGATCAAGACTGTAGACTATAGAGACACAATTTCTAGATGAGACACAAACTTGTTAACACATTGACTTGAGTACACACATACTCACTAAAAACAGACATGGACACAACTCCAGAGGGCTGTACTATGAAGGGAGTTTAACCTACTCAGATTTAACTTGGGGTTATTAAGGAAAGTCAGGGTCGACAAACTCTGATCTCTTAAATTGGTGTTAAGAGGGTACTACGAGGGTGATTAAGATGTTGGTAAGTTGATTCGTTGTGAACTGAAATGGAGTTTGTGCGCATTCGCTTAAAATGGGTGCTTTAGGAAACGCAGTCTGAGTTTTTGCATAATGGCTCGTGCTCTGTATTTTTCCCCGTTTGTAATGTCAGGATATGAGAAGTTTAAAGAAATGTTAACAACTAGATCTAACTCCGTGGCGACCAACAAAGCCAGGGAGACATTGGCAGCACATTGCAGACAGTACATTTGTAAGAACAGTGTTCCTGTCGTATGTTCTCTATTTTGTATTACAGACTCTTTAATTTGTAATATGACTGAGATGTATGGACATGTAAAATAGTCTATCTAGCCTAAATATGTGAAAACAATTAAAATTATTCAATTATAGCCTACAACAATACAATCCTGTGTTGGTGCGCCGTAGAAGAAGGTCGCACTAACAATCTGCAATGCCACCTAGTTTTTTGCTTATTTACTGTTTAAATTGTTTTTATTTTTGTTCATGCTGCACTGTAGCTCATACAGTATGATCAGCTTGCATGAAGTTCGTTCATCACTGAATACAGACTGTTTCTCTACTTAAGAAGAGCAGTTGCTTTGATTCCTTTGTCCGTCTGCTGATTTGTTTACCAATACGTCGACGGAGGAGGAAGAAGTGGGGAAATTCGCAGGTATCCTTTGTAGTTCTCAAAAGAGGTACTGCAAACCGCCGTTGCCGAGCATTTTACTCGCAAATGTTCCCTCCCTGGACAATAAAATGGACAAACAACACGCTTGGATTAACTTCTAGCGGGACATAGCGTTTGAAGAGACCTGGCTGGACCCTATGGTGCCTGACTCGGGCATTACCCCAGCTGGTTCTTCCATCTACCGGCAGGACAGAACTTTGGAGTCTGGCAAACGTAAAGGTGGAGGGGTCTACATTATGGTTAACTCTCGCTGGAGCTCGGATGTTGCAGTACTTTCAACACACTGTTCACCAGACCTGGAGCTCCTAACTATAAAAGTACGGTCCCCCTACCTTCTGTGGAAATTCAACTACACTATTATAACAGCAGTCTACATACCCCCACAGACGGATAAAAGCACACGCTAGAGGACCTATACAGAGTAATTAATGGCCGAAAGGACACTGATGAGAAAAAGAGCAGAATGCAGGAGGTGAGCCGAGGGTTCCAGGAGCAGCAGCCAATGGCAGATCAATCTAGACCAGGACCTGAAACAGATGACGTCAAACTACCCCCCTCCCCCTTGGTGTTTGTCTATGAACCAGCCAAAGACCCCAGTAAAACAGAAAACATTCAATGGCTCTGTAAAGAGATGGGGAGGGCCTACATAGACCCCAAATAAGGACTATGGGAGGGGATGTGTTAATGAGAAACCAATCATTGGACAGTTATGTTAAATGTGTACCTCCTTCATAAACAAGGGGAGGGGATTGGAAGATGATGTCATGGTAAACCAATCATTTAACATTTATGTAAAATGTGTACCTCCTTCAAAAATGTGATGAATAAAACAGGGTCTTGTAAGTCATGTAACAAGAGATCAATCAAAGACCCGAGAAGATTTGATCTGAACCCGAATAAAGGTAGGAACTTGTAAGAACTCTCCCTCTGTGTGTGTGTGTGTGTGTGTGTGTGTGTGTGTGTGATTGTCAAATGCTTGATCATAATTCCTTTTCCTCTGAGACGCAGTCCCGTTGTTACTAGTGATAGTGGCCAGTGACACTAACCGCATATTACATAAATCAAAACGTAGACCTTGGGACGTTATCAGTTCCCCGTTCGGGTCTCTTGTAGGCAGCTGAGAGAAAGGGGTAGATGCCATCATTGGTGAGTATGTTCGACATATGGTATTGGTGTTTATTCTAAGGTGGGGTAAAATAAATTAACTCTCTGAGGTGCTTATTCTAAAACAGGTTAAAGGTAAGCACATTTTCTGAGGTGTTTACTCTAAGGTGGGGTAAATAATTAATTCTCTGAGGTGTTTATTCTAAGACAGGGTAAAGGGAAGTATTAACTCTAAGGTAGAGTGAGAAGTGACCTTGAGCATCAAAAGGCTGGCTAATTGTTCATATAGAGGGAGTATTTGGTTTAGTTAATGGTAGTATCAAAAGAAGTGAGTTGACCATGGATAAATACTGGTTTATCTTAATTTTGCTATAGCATATGATAGGGTCAAAAGAAGCGAGTTGACCATGAAATGGTTTCTGAGAAGAATTACAGAAACGTAATTCCTTGCCATAAAAAGATCTGATCTCTGATAAAGTCTAAGCAGATAACACCTGGACTGTCAGAAGGTTAGCATTAGTTAGATAATGTGAATACAGGTTTGGTTTAATTACTGGTTTAGTTAAATATAGGGTCAAAAGATGTGTCGGCAGAGGAACTGCTCACAGAGACGGGTTACGGAACCTTAAGCACTTGCCATGAAAAGATCCAACCTCTGGCACTGAGTCTGGGCAGACATTACCCTGAGTGCTGGGAGGTTGGCTTAGAGTTAGGTAGGAGGGGAAAAGGCTGACTGGGAATAGTGAATTATAGCTGGGAAAGACCCACACATTGGAGAGCACCAGTCAGTAAACAGACTAAAAAGGGTCCTAATGACTAATTAGCAGCAGCACAAGTACGATAGGGGCGAATCTCAGTACCTCATGCTCGGTGAGTGAACCGGTTCTAAATAACCACGACTACAAATATTGTTGAGCTATAGGAACCACCGAATGGCAACATAAAAAGTTTGAGGATTGATCGATAGGACCGTTCCAGATTTAGGACGCGTGTCATAAGCCAGGGTGGAAGTTAACTGACCTGAGCCAAGCTACATTGCCAGTGCCTTTAACAGGGCAAATAAGGAAGGTTTTGCCAAAATACACTCAATCCACTGCTGAATACACAGTATGCAGCTCCTTATTGAATGAATATTGGATTTGTCCCTGCTACAAATGTTTTTTTTCATTTCCATCATGTAATGAGGGCCGTATTCGCTGTGATTCTACTTTCACTCATGGTGTCTTTCCGTTGACTTTATGACGTGAAAGCAGGGAGGAATGTACAGTGGATATAAAATGTCTACACACCCGCCATCATTTAAATATACTGTATGCACTGTAATTAATCATAGCATCCACTGTATGCTATGATTAATTATGATGGAAAAGAGCTGAAGTGAGAGTTCAAAGCGAATCAATTGGCCCTTAAAGTGTTACATGAAGAATTGGGCTTTTCCTGTTTGCATAGTTATAACGGAGCATTGGCATCTGTTATGTTTTACATCTTCCAGTCACAGTATTTGTCTAATTTGTTTTTTTGGAAATTGTTTGTTTGATGTAAAGTCTAACATGGTTATGGTTGAGCAGAATACGTCTTACCATTTTTATTTGGTTTAGCAAAGTAAGAACTAATTTGTTCTTACTTGGATGCATAGTTACTATGAGAATGTGAGTTTGTTTGTTTGATACTTGACAAGAAGTAATCGTGTTAAGTTTGCATACCCTTCGAGAGTTGGTAATATATGTACCATTTGTAAAGAAAACATGAGTGAGCAGACAAAACATGTTTTATTTATTATTATTATTATTTATGGGATTCACATTCAACTGTAGGTCATAACAGAATGGCACAATCATAAAACAAAACATGGCAACAAAGAAAAAAATTAACTAACCACTGTTAAAAAGTCTTAATTCTTAATACTTAATACTGTGTATTGTCCCCTTTAGCATCAATGACAGCATGCAGTCTTTTGTAATAGTTGTCTATGAAGCCCCAAATTCTTGCAGGTGGTACAGCTGGCCATTAGTTTTGGCAAACTTCCTCCAGGTCATGCAAAGTTTTGGTCGTCTTGCATGAACCGCACGTTTGAGATCTCCCCAGAGCGGCTCGATGATATTAAGGTCAGGAGACTGTGATGGCCATTCCAGAAACTTTTTCTGCTGTAACCACTGGAGGGACAACTTTGCCTTGTGCTTATGATCATTGTTGTGCTGGAAAGTGTAAGAGGGCTTTTTTGTGGCATTGGCGCAGTAAAGGCTTCTGTCTGGCAACTCGACCATGCAGGTCATATTTGTTCAAGTATTGTCGTATTGTGCTCCTTGAAACAACCACACCGTCTTTTTTCAGAGCAGCCTGTATTTCTCTTGTGTTTACCTGTGGGTATTTCTTTGTATCCCAAACAATTCTTCTGGCAGTTTTGGCTGAAATCTTTCTTGGTCTACCTGACCTTGGCTTGGTATCAAGATATCCCTAAATTTTCCACTTCTCAATAAGTGATTGAACAGTACTGACTGGCATTTGCAAGGCTTTGGATATATTTTTATATCCTTTTCCATCTTTATAAAGTTTTATTACTTTGTCACACAGGTTGTTTGACAGTTCTTTCCTGCTCCCCATGGCTCAGTATCTAGCCTGCTCAGTGCATCCACGTGAGAGCTAACAAACTCTTTGACTATTTATACACAGACACTAATTGGAATATAAAAAGCCACAGGTGTGGGAAATTTTCACCAGTGTGTGTCACCTTGTGTGTCTGTAACAAGGCCAAACATTCAAGGGTATGTTAACATTTGATCTGGGCCATTTGCGTGATTTCTGTTATCATTATGATTTAAAAAGGAGCCAGACAACTATGTGACAACAACTTGCTTCATATGATCACTATCCTTAAATAAAATACTGTTTTTCTGCATGATCAGTCATATTATCAAAATCAATGCCAGAATTTCATAATTTCTGCCAGGGTATGCAAACCTATGAGCACAACTGTATAAACCAGAGAGGAGTTTGGGAAAGCTCTCTCTTGCATTTTCCTCACTCCTGTCTGCATCTTCAGTCTCCGGAGAACTTTTATCTTGGATACTTGTACAGTAATTGTAATAATCTCTTTATATATTAAATTCATTTGTTTCATGAATTCATTGTTTATTTGGAATTAAAGTGAAACGGAATCGTGATTACACACATTGATATCATACTTGGGTATATATTTAATAACATAAAAAAGAATACATGATAAACATCTACGCCATATAGTAAAAATAATATAAATTCTTATTGTGTACATTGTGTACTTTAATAGTATGGGGCGCCGCCATGTTGGAATGACGTATACAACTGATGTCACTAGAATGGTAGCGCTCTAATATCAAACCTGGCAAACTGCAGTAACAGCGCAAGACCAATCCATTATACCCATGAAAACATATATCGCTACCAACTATTATTTTGCTACAGTCTATATATATATCTGACAATATATACATATCTACACTATGCCTAGCAGCTACAGACCATACCTCCTCTAGCCGGCTTGCGCGTCTTCATGCTCTCTCTTCCGGCTGAACAGAGTGGCTACTCTTGGTTGTGGGTCTGTTTGCCACTTGAGAGGTAGGACATGGTAGTCTTCTGTACTGTAAAATTCATTTGTACTACCTGGGGCTATACAATATGATCCCCCTTTGCATCTCTTTTTTGCTGGTCGTTTGAAGACATTTTTAACTACCTGCTATCAATCTGTCAGTCTTGTATCTAATAATACCTGCTAGCTGCCAGTGAGAAGCAACCATGCTCGTTACGTCACTCACCTGACGATTCCAAGATGGCCACGCCCTATATTGAAGTAGTAAAGTTTAAAACGTTTTTATTTACAAATACACAATTTTGCTCTTTTTGTTGTCAGCCAATTATTTTTGGATCATATAACAACAATAATGGGGCCATACTTAATAAATAAATTGGTTCAGTTCCACTTTTATCTAAAACGGATCTGAGACTGAAGGGCCCCTATATCCTGTCCATATACCTTGCTAGGCGATGTCCATGTGACTGTCTTGGACTCTATAAATAGACACATGAACAAAAGGGGAGATTGGAACTTACCATATAGGGTATTTTGTAGAATTAACCTGTCTTATAACTGTGTATATTGTATAGAATAATAGAGACTAAATTATTCACTTGAAAGCAAACATAAACAAGCACAACATAAGTTACTGGTCATTATTTGTTGTATGAGGAAGCACCGTCAGGGCCTTTGCTCGTGTTTTATCAGGAAATATGTTCCTGTACACGACAGTATTTATTAGTCTCCTGATATAGGCAGTTACAGCATCATTAACCTTTAAAGCTCAAGTACTAAAAATATCTCACTTCCAGTACTCATTCTAATTTTCTGTCCTTTAGAAAATATAATTTTTCCTTCAAATACTTACGTTATGATTTTATCTTCCTTTGTGTTTTTTGCTGCGATGTCTGAAAATGGAGCCTGGAACAAAAACAAAAAGTTACTTTCGATTTCAGTTCAGCCGTCTTCCAAAAACACATTCGTAAGTGTTGTATTGTTACCTTCCACTAGATGGCAGCAAACACCTGCTGTAACCACACTACAAACATACTGTACAGGTTCTGTTTCTAACCCATGAAAGAGCAGCCCTGTGTCTCACAAGTACAATGTATATATAAAACAATTCAGATCAAGCATTGTTTATAAGCTTTACTGTGTTTTGAAACACCAGAATACTGCATTTGCCTGGTAACATTGGGCTTCAGAGACAATTGCAGTGTCTATTGTGTGTTGTCTGTGGTGCATGACATGGATTTAACCAACATATTCATCACATTGGGCCTCATTCATCTACGTTTTTTCTTAAATGTTTTCTTTGGAAAGGTCCTAAGAAAAGTCTACGTCCGATTAATGATGTGTTCTTAAGCCGCAGAAGTGTTCGCACTTATGTTCTTTAGTGATGTGCGAATCATGAACGATTCGTTCTTTTTGAACTAATCTTTTCAGTGAACTGGGTATACTGAATAACTGGTCTAGAAGATTAGTTCAATCGGTTAATCACTTTTGCGCAAGAGAATGACAGAGCTTTAGGCCGCTGTGAAGTCGGAATGCAAACTCTTTCATCACCAATACTTAACACTTGTCAGATATCACAATCCACTGAATAACTATAATTTCAAAAGTAATTATGGAGGCCAATAGGCTAGCCTATGTTAGCCTCATCTTAGAGGTCTTTATCGGATCTTAAACGTACAGTAGCCAATATCCAAGCCGACGTGTAGGCCCTCAACTTCCTATCCAAATCACCCGCGGGATCTGACAGTTAACGTTTAATTTCCACATGCTTTTGTTACATTGTTTAGCCTATGTTGCATTTTTTTTCAAGTTCTCTAATTTAAAACGTAGAGACAAGTGGTCTTTCGTAGCCTAAGGACGCACTAGCATCTTTCTCCAAAAGGCACTATTTTATCTTCCACTAAATTATGCGCTTTATTTTTTTTTGTTAAATACAGTAGGCTGCTTAAGCACATCCACTACAAGGCCTGTGCACAAATCAGGGCTCCAGACTGCGCCAAAAATATTTATTTGCGACTGAAATTTTTGCTCAGATCGCCACTGGCGACAATATAAATATACTCGTTATGATTTAAAAATATGCATGTAAATGTCTTTTTACTTGTTCTGAGAGGAGTAGCCTATCACCACATTTATTGTGTTGATGTACTAAAATGAGACGCTGTGTTTGAAAGTTTGAGGAAAGAAGAGGGCATGTTGGCCAAGTTGCAAGGCGTCGGTCTCTAAGTTTGAGTGAATAAAAAAAACTTTCACTGAGGTGGAGTTCAAGAGCCAAAAAAGCACGGAGAAAGCATGTCAAAACGAAAAATATCAGACTTTTTCAAATCTCAATCCTCATCTCTGTCAAGCACCAACGCTGATGGCACACCTGCAGGCTCCAGTTGTGCTAGCATGCGTGAGATGGAAAACGACGGAGACACCCGAGTACAACACCCAAGTAGAAGTGCAGAAAGGCATTTCAAAATGTAATGGATTCAAGAGTTCACATGGCTCAAGTACGACCATGGCACACAGACAATGTTTTGTGACTTTTGTTCCAACGCGGCAGAGAAATAGCGGGGAAAACAGATTTCATTAGTGGAACGAACCATTTCGAAAAAGAGACTGTGAGAAAACACGGCGATATTCAAAAATCTGCTTGTGACCATGTAATCGCAATGAATGCTCCACAAAAAACACCGTTTGCACGTGCGATATCTCGTGCATGCTAGTTTCATGACGAGAAAGAATGGAAGGAGCTAAAAATTGCAGAGGAGATCAAAGAAAAAGCACTAACAGACGCTCAGACAGCTAAATATGTCTCTATTATCACTGACTGTGCCACAGATGTTTCTGGGAAGGACAATGTTATTGTGTACTGCAGGCACATTTCTGCAGGTGTTGCAGTGAACCGGTTTATTGGTTTAGCTGAGCTTGAACGCTGCCATGGACATGGACTATTAGATGAAATAAAATGCTTATTTGGTGATGCTAAACAAATTGATCATGATTGGTGGCAGGAGAAAATTACAGCCTTTGGAGCAGATGGGGCTTAGTTAACATGGGTGCCTCACGTGGAGTAAGAAACTCTAGACATTACAGTTAAGGAACTTGAAACAAGGTTTGAAATAATGAGAGACAACACAGCACAGAAACACGCAAGGGGCAGAGATCATTCAATGCGTCTCTGTCTTTTGTCATGATTCCTGGCCAGACGACATCCACACTTATGGAGAAATTGAAAAACTGCTGAAATGGTATCAAGGCATCTTGCTGAAAAATGGATGTAACTTCAGTGCTGTACCAGCCAAATGGAGATTGCTGAAAAATCTTGTAAAAGGACGGTTTTCAGAGAAATCCTATTGCAGTTTGTGGGAAATCCTACTGACAAAAGAGCCCTACTGCTCAGATTTCCAGAATGTTTTACATCTAGTTGAGAAATTGCTTGTCCTACCAATTTCAACTTCTCAATGTGGCTTTTCAGCATAAAACAGGATAAAATCAAAAGTATGCAATTCAATGTGTCAACCTTGGAAGATTTGATCAGGATCAGCACAGAGGGCCCATCACTTGAACAGTTTGATCCTGAACCATGTGTCAAACGCTGGCTTTCTGCAAAAAAGAGGAGGCCAAACTACACCCAGTGGCCAAGTGATGCTGACATAATTGTGATCAGTGACACTGGCCCAGAGTCAGAGTAAAGAACCATTCTTAGTGACTGTATATAGTTCTCAAGTTGGAAAAGACATTCAGTTCCCACTTTAAGTGAACTTCAGTTCACAGGACATCCACAAAGTGGGTTGAAATGCTGACTTTGTAAAAGGAGGACAGACACACACGACAGGATGACAAAGTAAGTAAAAAAGATAAAGTGCAAGTTCATTCTTATGTGGCACCTAAAAAATTATTTGGCGCCTGTTTTTTTCGTATAGGAGCCAATGGCTCCTTAACTGATTTTTTTGTCTGGAGCCCTGCAGATGTAGCCTAGGTCTATAACAGTGCATGTGGGGTATCTTATAGTAGTTTAATATTATTACATGTACTGCACTCCAGAGCCACGGAGCTTCTAAAATGAATTTGTCGTCACCTCTCACACAGTCAGCCCCATTGGATATCATGCGATTGCGAATAATATCTTTGACATTTATTTACAACAGTCCTTACCATTAAGCCTGGTAAGGACTGTAACATAAAAACATCTGATTGCATATCTCCATTGAAATATTTATAAAACAGACTACCTGAACCGTGGAATATAGGCATTTTATTGCAAGTGTAGGTCGAAGCTCAAACGAGACATGCAGTGAAGAGCGATGAACGCTCAGATGACCTGTTTTTGACCAACTCCAAAGCATAGCCGTTTTGAATGTTATGATGTTCATTATGATCTTCTTATGATATAATTTCGGATATAGTTGATATCTTATCACACCGATCCGAGAATCATGGCAATCGAGCTTGATCCTCATATAGGCCGAGCTATCATATTTAAGTTATTGAACATTTTTAATGGCTCTCATTTAAGCATCCATAACTACAACTTTAGCCTATTCTGAAACTGGTGGTATTCCTGAAGTAAGAACCAGAGTGCCCCCAACTCTATAGAAAGCAAGTATGAATCGTTAGGATATGATAGCACTGGGTTTTCATTGCAGCATAAGATGTTCATGCTCTTTTACTATAGAAACCAAACATGCACGGTGAATTAAATAACTTGTTTATTGCTGTTGTTCATGGTGGCCTTCTACATTAGCTTGTGATATTATATTCTGTAGACTGAATAATTTGGTAATTGTTGAAAAAAATAAGTGAATTCGTTAACATTATTATTTTTGTGAGTCACAGTGCTATTATAGTGAACAACAAGGTCCCACCATGATATAGACATGGAATTAAGAGCTTGGACAAAAACTTCATTAAATGAATCAGTGATTCAAATGATCTGATTCTTTTCAAAGAACTGTACTAAATGATTCAGTTCACTTCAGTGATTTGGAATGCCCATCATTAATGTTCTTAGAATGATGAATCCCATGTCAGCTGAAATACACGTGCCAGTTGTTTGTAATTAGCATAGGTAAACGCCCCGCCAATCCCCATAAAAGGTCATTAGACTGCAGAGCTGTCTGCACACAGAACTCACAAATAGTGGCTGAATCTCAGATCGCATACTTGTGTAACCGTTATTCGATTAACAGAGTTCAGTTTATTGTATATGTGGTCTCTGTCTGTGTCACGTGACCAGCTGTTGATGTTACGTTGTAAGCAGGCACTATATCAGTTAGATCGGCAACCGCTATTATTCCAGACAGTAGGCTTTTCTGCATTCAACTCACTTATTGTGCATATGGAATTTTTGTTATCTTCTGTTAGCAACGTCAACAAAGGCACGTGGGCACGACTGTGAACTCACCTGCAGCTCAGCAGACATCCAGGCTTACCATCGGTATTTCATTGACTCACAAAAAGAATCAAAATCCTCCAGGAGGTATTAGGGTTGGACAAATTATTAGTTGTGCACAACGTAGGGGGGTTAAATGTGGAATATATTACTTGAATGAACTTTTTTTGTACTGCTACTGAATGAAACAATTGAAAGGACAATTGATGTTTCCATTTGTATTTGTTTTACATATGTATGTGTGAATATATTACGGTCCACACAGCCCAGTGATAAGAACCCCTTTATTCATTTTGAATTCAACAGTGATTTCAGGGGTTACAAAATGGCACCCAACGTGTGGGGCTGGGCCTTGTAAGTAATAACTCAGGACATTTGTTTTTTTTCATAATTAATTGGTATCATACAAAGTGCCTCTAACTTGTAGTTATGGAGTATTATGAAAAGTTTAGCTTTTGTCCTGAGAGGTCAGTAATCGTCAGAAATGTCAATAGTGGGATAGGCCTGTGTGACATACAAGTATTTGGGATTGTAGGAGTCATCTCCAAGATCCAACCATATCCACATGACATACTCTGAATTTCAAGATAAGCTGCCTGTCTCCTGGTTATAAAGTGAACATGTATGTGAAATTGGAAAAAAAAAAATGGATAATTGAGGTCGTGACTACGCAATAACAGACATTTTAATCCAAAACAACGTCTTACACTCAGTGTAACTATAACAGAATGCAATTGGATAATGTCATGGTGGACTTAGTGTTTTCAAGAACAGCTGAGAGAAATAGCAGATCAATATGGAGTGGAAGATGAAGGATTGGAGAACAGAGCATAAAGGTTGCTGATTAGTAACAAGGAGTGCAAATTGTCCATTGACTACAGCACTCATCTGTCCAATGTAAAACAGCAGCAAAGAGACATTGAAGCGTCAATGCAAACACCTTCCATGTCAGACAAATTTCTCCATCAGTCTACCCCAATAACATGTGATGTCCAAAGAGTAGTGGTAGACCATGTCGTAAAATCAGAGGGTTTAACCATCAACATGTAAGCCAAGAAGTGAAAACATTCTCAGGGTTAGCTAAGGGAAATTAGGCTAACTTTGAAACATGGAGTGTGCAAATCCATCTAGTGATTAAATAAATGAACCCACACAAATCAAAGGATAAAATACATTCTGTATTTATTGGAATAATGCGGCAGAGTTGTCCTATTTCAATGAGTGTCCAAAATGTTCTCACTGTAAAGCTGGTTGCAAGCTGATGTATACACAAGAGCATGCCTAACTAGCAGAAATCGCATCTTGAACCCCCATCTCAGTTGGTCAATGTTCACATTCCTGTGGTTATCAGAGCACAACCTACAGAGAGATAATCTAAACACGTTTCTGTTGTTCTCATTATCTAGGCACATTCACTTCCAGTGAAACATACATTCATAATACACATAAAATACTACATTATTACACAGATTCCACACAAGACATAAATACTGTATAGTAAACATGAGAGCTAGAGTGGTGCTGGTCTCTCCATCAAACACCAAATGACTCTATTAATAACTCTTCAGAGGCCTGGTAGCCACACCCATCTTGTCACCACAACTGCCGTCACCTGTAAACAAACAGCCACTCACACACCCACACAACGTGGTACATAACACGCCCACCCAAAAGAGCAAACCCACTGGATCTGCGTTGGGTGTATTGTTGCACAAGTGACCAGGGCCATCTGGGACTGCCTTGTTGGGGAATTCATGTCTGTCCCCAGAAAGGATGATTGGTGGGTGTTAAGAACCCTGTGGCTCTAGCAGTCTAGGGTGGATGGTACAGAGACCCGTAACATAAAACTCATGCAAAGTAGTCTAGTGTACATGAACAGTAAGAACAAACAACAAAGACAACTAAAGCTACCGTCAAACATAAAACGTTTATTATAATCACACAGTAAATGGGTTAGGGAAAAGGGGCTGAGCTGGACCC
>JACXGI010008235.1:0-34245 GCA_016801175.1 Esox masquinongy
GCTCTTGATGGTCGACGCCTGGCCAGGGTCACCGCTCGGACAGAACCCGTCCAACTGTCAATGTCGGGGAACCATTCCGAAACTATCCGCCTGTTACTCACGAGCACCCCGCACATCCCGTTGGTCCTGGGATACCCGTGGTTGGTTAAGCATAATCCAGCCATTGACTGGACCGCGGGCAGGATCCTTACGTGGAGTGATAACTGCCACGCGGACTGTCTGAGAGCGGCTTGCCCATCGCCAGTGCCTAACACCAACGCTAGCCCTCAGCCACCTGACCTGACCGGTGTGCCTGCTGTCTATCACGACATCGGGGAAGTTTTCTGTAAACGTCGTGCACTCTCACTTCCTCCGCACAGACCGTACAACTGCGCTATTGAACTGCTCCCCGGTTCATCTTTCCCCAAGGGACGCCTATATAGTCTCTCCAAACCGGAGAGTGAGGCCATGGAGAAATACATTAGGGAATCCTTGGACTCCGGCTGCATTCGCCCTTCCTCCTCCCCTCTGGCAGCGGGTTTCTTCTTTGTTGGCAAGAAAATGTCTTGCAGTCTTTAAGACATTCCACAGATTCTCAATGGATTGAGGTCTGGGCTTTGACTAGACTATTGCAAGACATTTACATGTTCCCCCTTAAACCACTCTACTGTTGCTTTAGCTGTATGCATAGGGTCATTGTCCTGCTGGTAGGTCTCTGGATCTTTGGAAGACTGAAACAGGTTTCCCACAAGAATTTCCCTGTATATAGTACCATCCATAATTTCTTCAATTCTGACCAGTTTTCCCATCTCTACAGCATAATGTTGCCACCACAATGCTTCACTGTGGGGAGGGTCTTCTTGGGGTGATGAGAGGTGTTGGGTTTGAGCCAGACATAGCGTTTTCTTTGATGGCCAAAAAGCTCTGTTTTCATCTCGTCTGACCAGAGTATCTTCTTTCATATGTGTGGTGAGTCTCCCACATGCCTTTTGGCAAACACCAAACGTGTTTGCTTATTTCTTTCTTTAAGCAATGGCTTTTTTCTGGCCGCTCTTCTGTAAAACCCAGCTCTGTGGACAGTACAGCTTAAAGTGGTCCGACAGACAGATATTCCAATCTCCGTTGCGGAGCATTGCAGGTCCTTCAGGGTTATCGGCAGTCTCTTGTCAGGTTTGTTGTGGTACCATATTCTTTTAGTTTTTTACAGTGGATGTTCAAAGTTTCTGTGATTTTTTTATAACTCAACCCTTCTGTATCTGTACTTCTCCACAACTTTGTCCCTGACCAGTTTGGAGAGCTCCTTGGTCTTCATGGTGTCGTTTGCTTGGTGCTGCCCCTTGCTTAGTGGTGCTGCAGACTCGGGGGCCTTTCAGAACAGGTGTATATATGATGAGATTATGTGACAGATCATGTAACTTAGATTGCACACAGGTGGACTTCATTTAACTAATTATGTGACTTTGGAAGGTAACTGGTTGCACCAGATCATATTTAGGGCTTCATAGCAAAGGCGGTGAATACATATGCACGCGTCAATTTTCAATTTTTGAATTTTTTGAAACAAGTTATTTTTTCACTTCACCAATTTGGACTATGTTGTGTACGTCCATTACATGAAATCCGAATAAAAATCTATTTACATGGTTGTAATGCAACAAAATAGGAAAAACGCTAAGGGGGATGAATACTTTGCAAGGCACTTCAGGGGACAGCAGTTGAACATACAATCTAATGAAATGGTTGAATTCATCTTTATGTACAAATAAACTAATATGCCAAATATTATTATATTCCCAAAAAATTGGGGGACGCAACCAGGTGCCACTCAGTGCCATCTGTTTTAGCCTGGTGCCTTTTTACGTGAGTTCATACTGCTGCACAGCAGCTACCAACAGACCCGAAATCAGTTTAACTGTATACATTATTAACTGAATCAGGTGAGACAGGCCTTGTTCGGGGATGTGACCAAGAACTCAAAGGTTACTCTTGATGGGGCATCGGAGTTCCTATGTGGAGATGGGAGAACTTTCCAGAAGGATAACCATCTTAGCAGCACCCCACCAATCAGCCTGCAGCTGAGAAGCATCCCCATAGCATGATGCTTCCACCACCATGATGATATTGGACAGATGAAAAGAGGTAACTTGTTTTCACCAGATGTAGTGCTTGGCATTCATGGCCTAATAATTAATTTTGTTCTCACCAGACCAAAAATATATTTTTTTCTCATGCTCTCAAAATATTTCAGGAGGCATGTCACATGCCTTTTACACAGTAGTAGCTTTCATCCAGCCACTGTACCATAAAGGCCTTATTGATGGAGATGCAGGGATGTTTTGAAACTCTGTTTGAGAGGCCATTGGGTAATTGGTCACCTCCCTGACCCTATATTCCCGGTTAGTTTCTTAGCTCTATGAACAGTCTAGCTGGTTCCAAACTTTTTCCATTTCAGAATGATGCCCATGAGCCCACTTATGAGAACTTTCAATGCTTAGGGCCGAGTGGCCTTGTCCCTAAAATCATGAAATTCCATTCTTGGTTTGCGTCAAAGTACTATTATAACAAATTGGGAAGGTAAGGGGTGGGGGTACTGTAGAGGCAATCCTCACAAGACTGATAGCCTTGCAACTGTCCAGGCCTCCATCAGAGGGAGACAAATTGCCAATGACCGGTACATACCTATCCTCCAGCCTCACTCAAACTTCACCAGCTGATCTGAATTCCTGGAACTCAAATCAGAGGTATAGATATATCCCCCAAAACTGGTAGTAATTAATTCCACTGTCTTCACAAATTGCATTTGGTCTGGAACATTGCACTATTCTGAATGTACACAGATGTACACGGAGGGTGACGAATGTCAGTCTCTTATTTGCTCAGTGTTGTCTTTTACTAACAAATCATATACGTTATATAGAAGTCAGATTTTGTACACTAATACATCCTATAATAAGCACAGATCAGTGCTTGTTTCTTGGAGCAAATTGTTTCTGAGCCTTACACCTTCTGGTTATATATTTCCATTTCTTTTCATGAGTTGTAAAAAGCTATACTGTTTGACATGACTCAAAGCAGAAAGATTACAAATTCACCAGGAAAGTTGGTCAGTCCAGTAGATAGCTTGGCAGAGCCATGAACAATTCAGTCTAGCTAAAGTGATGCTACAGACAATAGTAAAATAGCATAATATTCATTGCTTAGTGGCTTAGGTGTAATAGTTTAATTTGCTATAAATGATTGAGAGAGATTGGCTGGATTTGATTTCAAATAATAAAAATCATGGTCTGTCTTTGGGGTGTGGGGCAACAGATAGCTTAGTGGTGAACAGCATTGGATCAGCACATGAAATGTTGCTGGTTCCAATCCCTAAACTAGCTAGGTTCCAAAACTTTGCCCTGACAAATCCTCAACATGTGTTCTCATTCAACTGCTACCATGGTCATGAACATTTACAGAATATTTTCTCAGTCAGAATCATTTAAATTTGTCCCCTTCCATGTAGGCCAATTTCCACTAGTGTTAAGTGTTAAGGAATAGTTATGTAAATAATTCAATATGGCTGTATATTGTTCATATTTCACAGCTTTATTAACTGGAACCAATGTAAGCATTCCACTTGCAATCACCGTTTCCGTGATGTAAACTCAGTACACTGAAATAATGTTACATTTTCAATATTTGTCAGTGTTGAACTGCACAGGATGATGTCAAAAAAAAAGCTGGAGATCTGACTCTAGGATCAGGCTCTAAACGTGGCCATGGTACTGGTCAGCCAGTCGTTGAAGATGCACACCTACAGTAGAGTAAGACAAGTAGAAGGAAGACATTATGGTTATTTGTTGATGTGTTCCTTAAATAGTAGAGGAAAACTCTTTCAGCCTCACCTTTGTGTAGACACCAGGATGATCCCTCTCAGCACACCCGTAACCCCAGGACACAACACCCTGGAGCTGACCGTTGCACACCACAGGGCCACCGGAGTCTCCCTGAGAGAATGAGAGATAGATAATAAAAAATACTCGTTGATATTTCTCTATCCACTGAACTGAAAAAAATAAGTCATCTGGGAGCAGCAGGCAGTGTTCAGAACATCTGACCAGTAACCAAATCCCAGAGCTAACAAGATGATAACTTCTTCATTCTGTACCTATGCCGAACACTGGACCCTATTAGCTCCTGTGAGTTACTCTGGAATAGACTGTTTGCTCAATTGTTAAAATGTGTATGTGAAAATGTGAGCCACTGAGTTTAGAGTGGTAAGTACCTGGCAAGAGTCCTTGCCTCCCTCCAGGTATCCAGCACAGAACATGGAGTCAGTGATCATGCCAGGGTAGGAGTTGTCACAGTCCCTGAAGGACAGGATTGGGATGTTCAGGCACTGAAGCTTGTTGCTATCGGCAACTATAAGGAGAAAGAAAGAAGAGGAGGAGAACAAAGTGGATAAAGGGAAGAGTTATGGTTAGACATCATGACATTGTGTTTTAGTAATTTGTTTATTCCTGTACAAATAGTCAGTGCTAAGAGGATTAACCGTTGCATGTAACCTTTGACCCAGGTGCTGTACTCACTGGAGCTCATGGTGTTGCCCCATCCAGAGACAGTACACATGGTGCCAGCAGGGGCACAGCTGCTGGGCAGAGCAACAGGTTGCACATAAGCACTGAGGGTGGCAGCCTTGCTCAGCTTGATCAGCATGATATCGTTGTCAAGGATGTAGGAGCTGTAGTTGGGGTGACGGATCACACGAGAAGAAGAGATGAACTGCTCGTTACCCTCAGTCACCTTGATGTTGTGCTCACCAAGACGCACCTCCACACGGCTGAAATAGAAGAAGTGGTGGAGAGATTAGTTGCATTTGTTAGGTTCGCACTGTTACAATGCCTAGGTAGCTACGACACAATATTTTGCTGGTAGTTGGTAGGCTACTTACGACTTGTAGCAGTGAGCTGCAGACACAACCCAGTCCTTGTTGACCAGGGAGCCACCACAGAAGTGGTACCCAGAGTTCAGAGACACCTGATGGGACTGGGAGTAGGGTGTACACTCATACCCTCCGACGATCTTGTCGTCCTCCGTAGCAACTGGAAATAGATAGAAGGCAGATTCTTAGCTATATTAGATACTCAATGGAAATTATTATAAACATTTAATATGTTGGATGACAGATTAATAAGACATTCCTGTAAATTTCTCCAAGATAAAGTTTATACGCACAAGTGGCTCCAATGAGCAGAACAAAGACAAGAAAAATCATTTTTGCATTCCAGTCGTTGCGATGATTAAGATTTGCCTGCAGCCTTTTATATGAGTCGGTTGTACTGCTCATTGAACTGTTTTATTGGTAAAAAAATAGCCAATCAGGGGCGACTGTTGATCTGCCTAGATGAGCATGTGACACAGCAAGTTCCAAAATGTGAAAATGTTGACCCTAAAAGCAGCAAAAAGCTAGATATACACTCTTCTAACCATGTATTTTGGCAGTAAAGCAAAAATAGTTAAAGGTGTCCTATACTCCAGCATTTTATGTTTTAAATCAAATGTTTCAACGTAACTCATTATATCTAGTCACCCCATTAGCAGAAGTCAGAAGTATTTAGACAGTTTTATTGAAGATGTAGTAAACTCTTTAGAAGTTTAGTTTTGTTTAGATATTCATAAGGTATAAGTTTGTTGGATGCATGTACATATATATATATATATACACAGCTCCGGAAAAAATTAAGAGACCACTGCACCTTTTTCTTTCCTTTCCAAAAAAGTTGAAAAGGAAAAGGTTTATATACACACTCATTAAGAGCTGTATATACACTCATCCAGAGCTGTATATACACACACTCATTAAGTATGGCTATGATGTTGTTGTTGAACATATAGTCACTTTAATAATAATCATGGATCGAATGTATAATGTGGGCTGGATACATGACGTGCTCTCATTTCTTAATAGTAAACCAGACATAAATACCATCAACTAAAAGGTCAAGTTAAGGTGAGATTTGCCTCTTATTAAGTTCCGGACCTCAAATACAGCATGTGTTAATACATAACTAAATACTTATGGAGAAAAGTACACAAAAATTATTCTTCTATTAAGTGCAAGTTTTTGCCATCTAGATTCAATTTAATTCAGATTTCTACAGAAGGTGAAAATATTACAATTTGAGATTGAGTCTTTTCAGACTGTGGAGTACCTAGAACCTAGATGGAACATGAATGCAACACAGCTGGGTGGTTCACATGCTGGTGTGACAAGTTGACAAACATACCGTCTACTGAAGGCCAAGCAGCGCTTTGTAAACCAGCCAAAGTGGTTTTGGTCGGAAAATCCTAGTAAAAATAGACCTGTCATAAGTTCCTCCAAAAACCATTAGAGTGTAAATGTGAAATGCTTACATAGGAATGAGGCCTTTTCCAAAAATGCAGTTAAAAGTAAATAAAAAATGAATGAAGAAAATCAAATTAAAGTGAATAAACACATATGATTCAAAAAACAATAATTTGGCTAAACAGTATACAGGGAGAATCAATACCAAGTTGAAGAGTGGGGGGTGTTAGTTTGTGTAGTTACGTATGGGTAAGGGCAGTAGCAAATAGATGATCATGTATAGCTGTAGCAGCATACTCCGATCAGCCATAACATTATGACTACCTGCCTAATATTGGGTAGGTCCCCCTTTTACCGCAAAAACAGCCCTGACCCGTCGAGGCATGGACTCCACTAGACCTCTGAAGGTGTGCTGTGGAATCGGGCACTAAGCAGCAGATCCTTTAAGTCCTGTAAGTTGCGCGGTGGGGCCAGCAGAACATTGCCCAAAATAATCGCACTGCCTCCGCCAGCTTGCCTCCTTCCCATAGTGCATCCTGGTGCCATGCGTTCTCCAGGTAAGCGACGCACATGCACCTGGCCATCCACCAGATGTTAAAGGAAACATGATTCATCAGACAAGGCCACCTTCTTCCATTACTTCGTGGTCCAGTTCTGATGCTCACATGTCCATTGTAGGCGCTTTCGGCAGTGGACGGGTCAGCATGGGCACCCTGACTGGTCTGTGGCTACGCAGCCCCATGCGCAACAATCTATGATGCACTGTGTGTTCTGACACCTTTCTATCAGTACCAGCATTAACCTTTTCAGCAATTTGAGCTACATTAGCTAGAGCTACATTAGGATCAAACCACACTGGCCAGCCTTCGCTCCCCACATGCATCAATGAGCCTTGGCCGCCCATGACCCTGTTGCTGGTTCACCGCTTTTCCTTCCTTGGACCACTTTTGATAGGTACTGACCACTGCAGACCGGGAACACCCCACAAGGGCTGCAGATTTGGAGATGCTTTGACCCAGTCGTCCAACCATCACAATTTGGCCCTTGTCAAAGTCGCTCAGATCCTTATGCCTGTTATTGGTAAATAACTTATCATTCACAAGACATGCTCAGTTGTTTGGCAAACAGAGTAACAGGCTAACAAATTAAGAAAAGGTATTCATTGTGTGCAAGGAACATGGGAGAAATATTCAACTTTTGACTACTATATAAGAGGCAATTAGACCCTATTTTTATGAGTTGTGGTAACTAGATAGATGAAGTACTTTCATTTCTAAACAGTAAAAAAGATTTTTGCATGAAAACATTTCTCAAGTAAAAGCACATTTTGTACTGTTCCTCAAATCCAAAATGTGGTAGTACCAAACCAAACCAAATAATGTACACTGTCAAAAATACACATATGAAGCAAAGAATACACTTTAATTATTCCCAGTAATATTTTTTAAGTGCAGGTTCTTTTCATATGGATTTCATTTTATTTTATATCTCCACTGAAAGTGATAAAGCTACAATTGAGATGTCAAGTATTTTCTCCAGTTCAGACTGTAGAGTATCTTGACCTAAACATAATTGCTACATAGCTGGGTGGTTTACATGTTGGTGTGAGAAGTTGACAAACGTGCGGCCTTTTCGAGAACTATCAGCGCTTTTAATCTATTTAGACCACTGTAGTTTCATCTGGATGAATGACATTTGTGGCCAGATTTGCATAAAAGATACATTTTTAATGTTGTAAATAGGTACAAATCTAAATTGATGTACGTTGTCTTTACGTGGTACACCTTCCAGACAGAAACTTCCTGCGGCAGCTACTTAGTGGTAAAGAGAATGTATTGCTTGATGTGTCCTAAAACATCTCACAAAACAATTCAACTATCACTAGCAACAGCATGTATACCACCTTCTTGTGTAGCAACAGTTTCTCATTGATAGAGTGAATCAAAATTTGTTTATATTTTATGATAATGTTATGTAACTACGTAAAACTAGCATTGTAATGAAAATAAACGTCTGCCCCTCTTGTTTGAGGCCAAATTATGACTCATTTTATGTGTTATTTAGTTTTTGCATTTTCATTGGCTCAATCTCATGACGGGTACCAATGCTACTTGTGTTGACTGTATAAATATTAAGAGTCATCATTGAACTGGAGAACCACATCCTGGCTGTGTTCAGGTTGTTTCTTTTTGTTTAGTTTTTTATTTTATTTAAGAGTTTGGGCTGTCTGGACCTAGATATTTCTTGCATCTACAAAAGGCTAGATGATTTTTGCCTCCAAAAAGCCTGATTGAGATTTGCCAAAACACACCTGAACATGCAAGCATCCTTCTGAGAGAATCTCCTGTAGACAGATAAGTGTACTTTTAGAGACGCAGATCTATATATTAGATATTCCTATTATATAATAATTTTAGTGAGTATAAATAATAAAACTTAAGTGAAAGAAAAAGGCTATAGCTTTCTGGAAGGAGAGTTACAGTATAGTGTTGTAAATACATGTAATCAACAATGGACTTGCAATGTAATATAAAGTGAAATTTTGAATTAATACGTTTTTACAAAGTAACAACCTTTCCTGACAGTAAGTATGATTTTTACCCATGCCACCATTATCTTAGAATTTTTAAAGAAACAAATGCCTATTTCAGTGATTTGTTTTTTTATGATATTTAAAATGTCTATGTTTTTTCATGACCATTTTAAACAGCTTAAATAATAGTGAATACCTTATTAGAAATCACAGATAACTTGGTCTTATTAAAACTATATTATTAGTCTTTATTACAATATACCAAAGTCTAAATTTATTGGGGAAATATACAGCTCCGGAAAAAAATAACAAGCATTTAATTTGCAGTGGTCTCTTAATTTTAACCCTTCTGTTCCTCACTCAAAACCTTCCTTTTCAACTTTTTTGGAAAGGAAAGAAAAAGGTGCAGTGGTCTCTTAATTTTTTCCAGAGCTGTATTTTTCAGATACATAGATACTGTATGTCTGTGAGGTTTCTGAAGTTGCAGATAACTAAATCAAACTACACCGACAACAGACGCAGTGTCTGTTAGATTTCGGAATGTCTACTGTCTATGGTTGTTTTATATTCTCAAATCAACAGTTGTTGATTATACTGTATTCCTCTTTCCCTCTTCCACTTAACACCACCCCACTTGGCAGCCTCACTAAGCACATGTGCAACAATTACGGAAAATGACAGACTAGAAATCCGGGCAAAAAAACATTCTACACATTGAACTTACTTGTCTATATACTCTGGGTACGATTCTGGGCAGACCACTCTCTGTATTTTGAGGACTTAGAGAGACTAGATGATCTAAAGTAGGTTAGATAAGTTAGAGGGGATTTTCACTTTCTTTGCTTTGGTCCTGCTCAGCCCCTTTTCCCATGTTACAGTGTGTGTTTTAAAATAAACCTTTGTTTGTCCCTGTTTGCCCTCACAGCTCCACTTCATCACAATCAGACTGATGTGTACGGTGTGTTACGGTTCCCCTCCCTAGGGGTTACGTGACAAACACAAAGCAAAATGCATACGTACTGTATCTGGTGGACCTGACACCTCATTTATGTATGAATTTTGCTTTAAATTTTCTTTTACCGAATTTCTCCGTATTTGTCACACTTGTGCTTAGCAAGGCTGCTGAGTAGTGTCACAGCACGGAGAAGAGCAGTTTAGCTTTCTCTGTTCCCTTCCCTGCCCTATTTAAGTGGGCTGGTCTGTTCCGTTGTGAGGTAGTTGAGGATATTTGTGTGGCGTCAATTTGGTTGACTGCTCAATCCATGCTTGGTGTTGCCAAGAGAACGGTTTAAAGAAGAAAGGGTAATGTATGGTTGTTAGAAGTGATGCATCGTCTTAGAGATATTGATTGTATAAATTGACTTTTGGCATAATACAGTTATATTCATGCATGGCTGTGCACTTGTCTGGGCTGGGTATAGCGGTGCCATGGACAAAATTGATGGCACTGTTGTGTATCCTCTATGGGACACAGCCATGCTCAGTGTTATCCAGACACGACCTATCTTTACCTTGGGATATGTTAGGTCTGTTTGAGAGTACATCTCGGCAGTACTTAGCTCCGCCCTAAACCAATAGGAGCAGAGCTCCCTCTATGGGGCGGTGCTCAGCTAAACAGAATGATAGTTCTATGAGTGGAGCAGAGCACTATAGCACTATATATACATGTGCTGCTGCACTCTCATTGGCTGACACCGAGTGCATGCATGAAATTCCTAGGCTGAGCTGCAGAAGTGTAGCTGGGATAAACTAATAGGAGCAGAGCTCCCTATTGGTGTCTGCTCCACTCAGGACCGGAGTTTCAGAACTCCAGTAATTATCAGTATGTTTTTTTCTTGGTCGTTGCATTTTGTAATCAATATTTGGTTTTCCTTCTTTTGATCTTGAATTTTAATTAAGGCAAAGTTAGGTGAAGTGTTCAGACATTTCTTTCTTCTTCATCTTGAAAGCTGGGCTAGCCTTGGGGCTTCTCACTGGAGTAGGACTGTCAGAGTCAGTCGCCAATTAATTGTTGATAGATTGGTAGTTGTGATCAGAATTTAGGCTAGCTGACTTCTGAAGTTAGGCTAGCTGATTCTTCCATTTTTTAAGAGTTTGTCTTTGGATAGTAGACATGGGTAGCTGGTGTTGTTAGACATTTCTGACTGTGTAAGGTAATTTTCATTAAGAGCTTGAAAGAATTAAAACTTAATTTAAGCAAACTCTCTTGCAAGTGCGACATCACACACGGCCATCTTATCGGAACCCTTGAATCTTTGTCCTGACGGGGTCAGTTGGACATTCAGCTCTGGCCATGGCCGAGAGCATCACGGGATGGTGGGAGCCAATCAGACCAGTTCAAAGGCTTACAATTTGTCTTAGGGAAGTTTGCCACATCCCAGTGTTCTGTACAGGAGGTTTCACTAATGGAATGCAGTTTATATGATTATTACAATAATCACACCTTGGATCCCTTTGCAAGGTCTTGACAAGGCATATCATCCAAAGCAATATAATAGGAAGTAGTTTACTATTTATTGTCAGAAGTTGCATTCAGCAAGTGCTGAAGTTGTGGTACTGACCGTGTGTTCTTTGAGTGAAAGATACCACACAGCAATAAATTCTGAAACCTGTGTGTTTGCAGCATAACTGAATCATGAAAACTATATTAGGATGCAGTTACATAATAATACATGAATTTCATAGCAATGCATACACATACATTTTCTGCTATAAACATTTCAGTTTGGCCCTATCCATATAGGATGATATATATTAGTTTTAAGAAATTTGTATTTATATTATTTATTTCATATGGCTGCACTATTTATGTTGTAATCACATCTTGATTAACCGTAATAAATATACATATTCCAATTGCACACAATATTGCCTTGGTGCCTTACAGAATCATGTATTTCACTATGATTCATGAATGTCTGCTTTATGCTGCAGGCATGAAAAATGTTTAACTCAGTACAATGGAATTATGATACATTTTTTATTTGTCATTAGTCATCTCCAGTACATCAGGTGGATGTTGAACAGCACAGGATGATGTAAAGTTATGCAAGCATGTTGGAGGACCACAGTTAAGATCTGACTAAGTAGGTGGCCATGGTGTTGGCCAGCCAGTCTTTGAAGATGCACACCTGAAGTAAGAGAAGGAGAAATGAGACATCAGTACATTCTGTGGGAGGTAAAACATTAGTAGAACCAGCAATCTACATAATGATTCCGCTGTGATGTATGTCTGTTGATGTGCTCCTCAAACTGTACAGGAAATCTTACCTTGGCATAGACACCAGGCTTGTTCCTCTCAGCACACCCGTAACCCCAGGACACAACACCCTGGAGCTGACCGTTGCACACCACAGGGCCACCGGAGTCTCCCTGAGAGACAAAGATAGAAAGAGAATATTTGTTCTTATTTCTGTATCAGTTAAACTAAAATAATTGTGAAGTCTTCATTGGGAAGCCACTGAGTTTAGAGTGGTAAGTACCTGGCAAGAGTCCTTGCCTCCCTCCAGGTATCCAGCACAGAACATGGAGTCAGTGATCATGCCAGGGTAGGAGTTGTCACAGTCCCTGAAGGACAGGATGGGGATGTTCAGGCACTGAAGCTTGTTGCTATCGGCGGCTATATGGGGAGAGAAAGAAGAGGAGGAGAACAAAGTGGATAAAGGGAAGAGTTATGGTTAGACATCATGACATTGTGTTTTAGTCATTTGTTTATTCCTGTACAAATAGTCAGTGCTAAGAGGATTAACCGTTGCATGTAACCTTTGACCCAGGTGCTGTACTCACTGGAGCTCATGGTGTTGCCCCATCCAGAGACAGTACACATGGTGCCAGCGGGGTCACAGCTGCTGGGCAGAGCAACAGGTTGCACATAAGCGTTGAGGATGGCAGACTTGCTCAGCTTGATCAGCATGATGTCATTGTTGATGTTGTAGGAGTTGTAGTTGGGGTGACGGATCACACGAGAAGAAGAGATGAACTGCTCGTTACCCTCAGTCACCTTGATGTTGTGCTCACCAAGACGCACCTCCACACGGCTGAAATAGAAGGGGGGTGATTATGTAACCGGGTAGTAATGTGTTGCCTACCCCTGCTCCTGCTTATGTTCCTGCTAAATGTTCTCAGTTCAACACACTGACTGCCAAATATTACAGTATGTTACATTTTAGTTGATGTTGTATACAGGACAAGGAATTCACAATGCAGCTTTCAATGCATTAACAGCTGTTATATTATTTACAGAGACAGACTTTAGTGCAGCTGGGGAATTTATGTGATGTGTAACCAGCCAGGTTATATAATGAGGGGATTTGGCTAAAAACTAAAGACAGGTTGATTATTTAACTGAATGTATGTTAGTTGAAACCATGCATTTTTGCTAGGATGGGTTGCTTATTGTGTTTTGTTTGTTTCAGATCTTGGACAATGTCCATGTTTTATGTACACTTATAAACTAAAAGCAATTTGAGGTAAAGAACAGAACTGCTGTGTGATTATCCAGAACTTTTGCAATATTGACATGTTATCTTGTTGTTTTAAAAAAAAAAGTGTATAAAGAAATATTGGTCTGTGCTTCTATAAATGAGGAAGAAACTGTCCACATTCTCTACATGTTATAATTAGTTACATTTGTTTTTTCACATTTACTGTGAATATGAAGTTCACTTTTGTATATAAGCTTCTTCTTGGTAGTTGTCATTGTCAAAATATATCATTAGATGGTAGGTTACGTACGACTGGTAGAGATTAGTTGCATTTGTTAGGTTCGCACTGTTACAATGCCTAGGTAGCTACGACACAATATTTTGCTGGTAGTTGGTAGGCAACTTACGACTGGTAGCAGTGAGCAGCAGACACAACCCAGTCCTTGTTGACCAGGGAGCCACCACAGAAGTGGTAGCCAACATTCAAAGACACCTGATGGGGCTGGGAGTAGGGCATACACTCATACCCTCCAACGATCTTGTCATCCTCCGTCGCAACTGGAAATAGAGAGAAGACATTTTTAGCAACCTTCAAGACATTATTATGATATGAAGGTGGAATGACATACTTCTGTGTGAAGTTATATATTTGTTGGACTCCAATTTCTAGACTCACAAGCAGCTCCAATGAGCAGAACAAAGACCAATGAAATCATGGTTGCTATGTGATCCTGTTGATGAGAGGTGTTCACCTGCATCATTGCTTATATGGGAGCTTGAAACCATAAAACTCTAACAAGCCACACCCCTTTGATTGCAACTGACCAACCAGGAACTCTATTGATTGGTGATGGACACATGGAAAAAGACAGACTGGTTTGCTAATATGTAATGGAAAAACAGTAGTAAAAAATATGTTTGAACCTAATGTGAATATTATTGAAACACAACTTTCCTTACTCACATTTCCTCATTAATTCAAATATTATTATGAATATCATTACATTCTAAAAGAAAATTGTGAAGAATCCAGTGTTTTCTCATATTGCACTTTAGCTGTTAAATAATATTTTTTAATTAACTTTTTAATAATTTTAATTTCTGTAAAATGCCCCACCTACAGCTCTCTTGTTTAACAAATACAACAATAGTCCATACAAATAGGAGACCTAGCATAGAAGAAAAATGTAGCATCACAATAATTATTCCAATTATTGTAAAATTACTTAATTTGTATTTAGTGGTAGTATATAACTTATTATTATTATCACTTTGCGTAAACCAGTTGCTGACATTTATATATTTAAATATATACATACACACAAACATATGGGTATAGGTATGTTTGTATATATATATATATATATATATATATATATATATATATATATATATATATATATATATATATGTGAATGTGTGATATGGGCTGTGTTCTGGTTTGATCCTGCTGCTCCTCACATAGTGTATTTTGCAGCTCTTAGCCTTGACATATGCATTTCACTACATATGGACTAGTTCACACCCTCACCCTGCCTTTCAGGGCTTGGATCTGAAATAATACACTTGAAAATCCAAATTAGACATTTCTGCACCTAATTGGACTTTTAGTGCAGTGAAAAAAAAAAGAAATTCTGTTGGATTAAGAATTACTGTTCAGAATATAATCTGTATGGTAAAGTAGAATTTTAATTGTTTGAAGTAATTTGAAGATGATCAAATATGATTAGACAAAAATATAAGTGAAAAGGAAATTTTTGTCTATAGGTATTACAGTTCTTTTAAATATTGTTTTATTACAGTAAATAATGCTACACTACTCCACTGTTCAAACATACACCGATCAGCCATAACATTATGACCACCTGCCTAACAATGTGTAGGTCCCTCTTTTGTTGCCAAAACAGCCCTGACCCGTCAAGGCATAGACTCCACTAGACCTCTGAAGGTGTGCTGTGGTATCTGGCACCAAGACGTTAGCAACAGATCCTTTAAGTCCTGTATGTTGCGAGGTGGGACCTCCATGGATCGGACTTGTTTGTCCAGCACATCACGTAGATGCTCAACTGGATTGAGATCTGGGGAATTTGGAGGCCAAATCAACACCTTGATCTTGCTGTTGTGTTCCTCAAACCATTCCTGAACCATTTTTGCTTTGTGGCAGGGCGCATTATCCTACTGAAAGAGGCCAATGCCATCAGGGAATACCGTTGCCATGAAAGGGTGCACATGGTCTGCAACAATGCTTAGGTAAGTGGTATGTGTCAAAGTAACATCCACATGAATGGCAGGACCCAAGGTTTCCCAGCAGGACTTACCCAAAGCATCACATTGCCTCCGCCGGCTTGCTTCCTTCCCATAGTGCATCCTGGTGCCATGTGTTCTCCAGGTAAGCGACACACACGCACCCGGCCATCCACGTGAAGTAAAAGGAAACATGATTCATCAGACCTCAGACCGGGCCACCTTCTTCCATTGCTCGTGGTCCAGTTCTGATGCTCACATGCCCACTGTAGGTGCTTTCAGCAGTGGACAGGGGTCAGCATGGGCCACCTGACTGGTCTGCGCCTACACAGCCCCATATGCAACAAACTGCGATGCACGGTGTGTTCTGACACCTTTCTATCAGTACCAGCATTATCTTTTCAGCCAACTGAGCTACAGTATCTCGTCTGTTGGATCGGACCACACGGGCCAGCCTTCGCTCCCCACGTGCATCAGTGAGCCTTGGCCGCCCATGACCCTGTTGCCGGTTCACCGCTTTTCCTTCCTTGGACCACTTTTGATAGGTACTGACCACTGCAGACCGGGAACACCACACAAGTGCTGCAGTTTTGGAAATGCTCTGACCCAGTCATCTAGCCATCACAATTTGGCCCCTGTCAAAGTCGCTCAGATCCTTACGCTTGCCCATTTTTCCTGTTTCTAACACATCAACTTTGAGGACAGAATGTTCACTTGCTGCCTCATATATCCCACCCACTGACAGGTGCCATGATATCGAGATTGTCAGTGTTATTCACTTCACCTTTCAGTGGTCATAATGTTATGGCTGATCGCTGTATGATAGTTCAAATGATGTTATACACTAGTACACATGCCATCCAATACCAATGGCATATTGCCCACAGTCAACTGTTGTGATTTTGTAATTGTTGGCTCTCTATGACAAGTGACATCAATCATTGAAGTTTAGTCAAGGTCATGTCATTGGTGTCGGAGATAATTTGTAGGTTAGTGAGACTCATGGTTCTGACAGTACATGCCAAGTGTAATCACTATGAATAAAACAAAGCCTGAAATAAGACCTACTGCACATTATTGTCCCACAGTTTGGTCAACATTTACTGTACCTTTATTAGTCTGGACAGTATTTGCAAAGTTTACCAGATGTATTTATGGTACCAATATCTTTGTATGTATGTAAGTACAGGTCATTCATGCTTATTGGTTGATAGCTGCAATATTTTTATAAGCAAAAAAAATGATGAGTGACATTTTCCCACGAATGCAGCAAATCTAGTTCCAGGTCGTTGAAGCACTTTTGTTCATGTTAACGAGAAGGTTCTATGTACCCAATTTCATGACTTGGTGGAACTGGATGAGGGGACATCTCTTTACAAAGTTTGCATTTTCAGTCATTTGTTTTAGTCCTGAAATCTAACTGATCGGTATGTTTCCTCAAAATTGGGTGTCCTCACAAATACATTTATGTACACTAGGCCCATAATCCACCCCCTAAACTGAATTGGGTGGGATAATGAACTATTTGCCTCAGATACAGTAACATTTTTCCAGGAGCTTTGAGATAAGCCCTGTTTGCTTATTTACATACACGATAACCCCCTCAACCCCACTCATAAAAAATACACACAGCCCTCCGCAGAGTAGCCTTGCTCCTGGGTAGGTACATTATAAGTAAAAGTATGTACTTTGTAACAGAATTTTTATTACATTTCACTTGATTCTGTATAACCTTTCAGACAGGTCATAACATGGATATACTGCAAAATCATTTAAATTGTAGTCATTGACAGGCTGTAGTTATTGACAGGCTGTAGTTATTGACAGGCTGTAGTTATTGACAGGCTGTGTCTTGTTTTCATTATACATGGATTGTAACAACCATATTAGGATGCAGTTCAATAGTAAAACACCAGTTATATAGTAATGCATACACATACATATAGAGCATACATCTTCTGTGTTAGATTCTGTCCAGTTTTGATCCATGCCCAATATCTATCATCTGTTAAGAAGTGGTAAGGGTTAAGAAATTAATATTCATATAAGTGTTCAGTATGGCTGCATCATTTATGTTCTGATTATCGATAATCATAAATGTTTTGTTTATGTTGCAGAAATGAAAACAAATTACTCAGTACAATGGAATTATGATACATTTTTTATTTGTCATTAGTCATCTCCAGTACATCAGGTGGATGTTGAACAGCACAGGATGATGTAAAGTTATGCAAGCATGTTGGAGGACCACAGTTAAGATCTGACTAAGTAGGTGGCCATGGTGTTGGCCAGCCAGTCTTTGAAGATGCACACCTGAAGTAAGAGAAGGAGAAATGAGACATCAGTACATTCTGTGGGAGGTAAAACATTAGTAGAACCAGCAATCTACATAATGATTCCGCTGTGATGTATGTCTGTTGATTTGCTCCTCAAACTGTACAGGAAATCTTACCTTGGCATAGACACCAGGCTTGTTCCTCTCAGCACACCCGTAACCCCAGGACACAACACCCTGGAGCTGACCGTTGCACACCACAGGGCCACCGGAGTCTCCCTGAGAGACAAAGATAGAAAGAGAATATTTGTTCTTATTTCTGTATCAGTTAAACTAAAATAATTGTGAAGTCTTCATTGGGAAGCCACTGAGTTTAGAGTGGTAAGTACCTGGCAAGAGTCCTTGCCTCCCTCCAGGTATCCAGCACAGAACATGGAGTCAGTGATCATGCCAGGGTAGGAGTTGTCACAGTCCCTGAAGGACAGGATGGGGATGTTCAGGCACTGAAGCTTGTGGCTATCGGCAGCTATATGGGGAGAGAAAGAAGAGGAGGAGAACAAAGTGGATAAAGGGAAGAGTTATGGTTAGACATCATGACATTGTGTTTTAGTCATTTGTTTATTTCTGTACAGATAGTCAATGCTAAGAGGATTAACCGTTGCATGTAACCTTTGACCCAGGTGCTGTACTCACTTGGGCTCATGGTGTTGCCCCATCCAGAGACAGTACACATGGTGCCAGCAGGGGCACAGCTGCTGGGCAGAGCAACAGGTTGCACATAAGCGTTGAGGATGGCAGACTTGCTCAGCTTGATCAGCATGATGTCATTGTTGATGTTGTAGGAGTTGTAGTTGGGGTGACGGATCACACGAGAAGAAGAGATGAACTGCTCGTTACCCTCAGTCACCTTGATGTTGTGCTCACCAAGACGCACCTCCACACGGCTGAAATAGAAGGGGGGTGATTATGTAACCGGGTAGTAATGTGTTGCCTACCCCTGCTCCTGCTTACCCAAAAGTTAAAGCTTTAGTCAGTGGCACTGTACTGTAGCAACCTGGGGAAGGCCACTACTTGCCCCTCCAAATAGGATATCCTTATTTGGTGCAGTGTGCCAGGCTTGGAAACCAAAGGTTGTTGGTTTAAGACACTGATTGGGTTATACAATGAGGGGGGTTTGGCTACAAACTGAAGACAGGTAGGTTATTTAATTTCATTTAAACAATGCATTGTTGCTAGGATGGGTTGCTTTTTGTGTTTTGTTTGTTTCAGATCTTGGTCTATGTCACTGTTTTATGTACACTTATGATTAGTTACATTTGTTTTTTTCACAGTTACTGTGAATATGAAGTTCACTTTTGTATATAAGCTTCTTCTTGGTAGTTGTCATTGTCACAATATATCATTACATGGTAGGTTACTTACGACTGGTAGCAGTGAGCAGCAGACACAACCCAGTCCTTGTTGACCAGGGAGCCACCACAGAAGTGGTAGCCAACATTCAGAGACACCTGATGGGGCTGGGAGTAGGGCGTACACGCATACCCTCCAACGATCTTGTCGTCCTCCGTCGCAACTGGAAATAGAGAGAAGGCATTTTTTTAGCTAACTTCAGGACATTATTGTGATATGAAGGCGGAATAACATGTTTCTCTATGAAGTTTGTTATGTGTTGGACTCCAAATTCTAGACTCACAAGCAGCTCCAATGAGTAGAACAAAAACCAGTGAAATCATAGTTGCTATGTGATCCTGTTGATGAGAAGTGTTCACCTGCACCACTGGCTTATATGGGAACTTGAAGACATAGGATCCTAACAAGCCATACCCCTTTGGCTGGATATGACCAACCATGACCAACTCTGTTGAGTGATATTGGACGTATGGAAAAAGACAGATTGGTTTACCCATTAAGTACTGCAAAAGTAAGAGTAAACATGTTTAAATCCACAGGTGAAATTACGGATACAAAACTTTATTAACCTTATTTACTAAAACAGTCTCATTAACTCAAATATTTTTACAAATTTTAATAAATCCTTAAAGCCTTTTGTGAATAATCTGGTCTTTTCTCTTATAGTGTTTTTGTGAACTGAATTTGTGAACTTTAGTAGTATATTGTAACTACTGAACTTTAGTAGTATATTGTATATTATTATTTCTTACTAAAACAGCTGCTGACATTTTATTCAGCCTTCCATATGCATTGGGATGGTAAAAGACCTTTGGGTCTCAGGTGTTACCTGTTTCATTGATTCTTCACACATAAAAGAGCTTTGAATATGTAGTCTCAATTGTATCCTTTGCCTTTGCCTTTGGAGTCTGTGTTTGATGTAAAGTATTAACTTTCATATGTCTTACATTTGCTTTAAGTTAAATCTTCGCACTACTCATGCACACATGAAATGGGGGATAGAACTCTAAAAGTCTTGTAATTTTTAGTTGGTAAAACATACAGTACCATTCAAACGTTGGGGTCACTTAGACATTTCCTTGTTTTCTAAAGAAAAGCAAATTTTTTGTCCATTACAATATCATCACATTGATCAGAAATACAGTGCAGCCATTATTAATGTTGTAAATGACTATTGTAGCAGGAAACGGCTGATTTTTAATGGAATGTCTACATTGGCATACAGAAACTATCATTTCTGTGTTCCAATGGTACGTTGTGTATGCTAATCCAAGTTTATCATTTTAAAAGGCTAATTGATCTATTGAAAACGTTCATTGAAGATCTATTGAAAACATTTGCTATTATTTTAGCACAGTGAAAACTGTTGTGCTGATAAAAGAAGCTTCACTAGACTAGTTGAGTATTTGGAGCATCATTAATTGTGGGTTCAATTACAGGCTCAAAAGGGCCAGAAACAAAGAACTTCTATTCTTGTTTTGAGAAATGAAGGGACATTTCTATAAGAGAAATTACCAAGAAACTAAAGATCTCATACAACGCTGTGTGCTACTCCCCAGAACAGCGCAAACTGTCTCTATCCAGAATAGAAAGAGGAATGGGAGTCCCCAGTACACAACTGAAGAAGAGGACAAATACGTTAGTCTAATTTGAGAAACAGATGCCTTATATGCCCTCAACTGGCACTTTCATCAAATAGTACCCGCAAAACACCAGCCCCAACGTCAACAGTGAAGAGGTGACTCCGAGATGCTGGCCTTCTAGGCAGAGTTGCAAAGAAAAAGCCTCATCTCAGACTGCCCAATGAAAAAGAAAATTGTTATGAACAGTTTGAGGTGTTCGGATCACAAAGAAGAACATCTGTGAGACGTAGACCAAATGAAAAGATGCTGGAGGAGTGCTTGACGCCATCTGTCAAGCAAGGTGGAGGCAATGTGATGGTCTGGGGGTGCTTTGGTGGTGGTATAGTGGGAGATTTGTACTGGATAAAAGGGATTTTGAAGAAGAAAGGCTATCACACCATTTTGTAACACCCTGCCACACCCTGTGGACGGTGTTAGATTGGAGCCGATTTCCTGCTACAACAGGACAATGACCCAAAGCACAGCTCCAAACTATTCAAGAACTATTTAGGGAAGAAGCAGTCAGCTGGTATTCTGTTCAAAATGAACTGGCCAGCACAGTCACCCGATCTCAACCCGATTTAGCTGTTGTGGGAGCAGCTTGACCGTAAGGTATGTAAGAAGTGCCCATCAAGCCAGTTCAACTTGTGGGAGGTGCTTCAGGAAGAATGAGGTGAAATCTCTTCAGATTTCCTCAACAAATTCATAGATGGCCACAATTATTATTTCAATTAAAAATCATTATTTCTAACCTGGTCAATGACTATTTAACTCAGTGACCCCAAACTTTTGAATGGTTCTGTATATGTGTTGAAACAGCTAGAAATAAAAGAGGACAGTCTGTACTAATGTTTCCTATTCATGTTTTAATCGAATATTCATATGCCTTGAGTATACTGCAAAATTTGTCATTTTGTATATACTGTCCGAAAACGTATGGAGGGCACAGTATATATCTGTGACCTGGGTTGTTTTCTGGTTTGGTCCTGCTGCTCCTAACACACTGTGTTCTGTAGCTCTTAGCCTTGACATGGTCAGGTCCCTGTAGCCAATTGTGTGTCTGCATATGGACAAGTTCACACACTCCCCCCCTCTCTAGACCTGGCAAGAGACAGAGACAGGTTTATGGTTCAGGTGGATCAGGAAATACTGTATAAAATATTATCTGTAAATTCCTTGGCAAAACCAGAATTGAAGGTACAGTGCCCTTGTGAATTATTGGTACTCTTGGTTAATATAAACCAAAGAGCTGTAAAAAATCTGAACAATCTATGAATATAACCTGTAATTGTGTGAATGTTGTTCAAAGAAAAAAGAAACTGTCATTAAGAAAACATTATTTTATTCAAAAACATTCAATCTTACAACCTTATGAATAAAAATCTTTTTGTTTTATGTTCCAATTAGGATTTTACAATTTAAAGTTAATCCGAGTTGTGTACTCAGAAGTAACAATCTGTAATATCCTATTTCACTGGAATATGAAATGAAGGTGACACACAGTCTAAACTCCCTTAGACGTCCATGAACATGGGGAAGGCCAGACAACAAAATAAAAGGAGAAAAACTATCTTTTAGAACAAAGCCGTAGGCAGACGTGTTCCTGGGTGGGCCTGCAGAACTTCAGGTGGGCAGAAAGTAAGGGCCCTCTATTCATAGAAATACATTTTTTTACATGTACAAATCAGCCAGGGGTTATGAAAAATAGCTACATGCCTGAATATAACCATCTTCACTATTAGGGAAAATAATTAAGAAATGTAAAACAACTGGACGCATGTGTATTTTAGTCGACCCACTGTAGACACATTTTGAAGTATGATGGTGGATATGTGATATTGTGGTATATTTGTGATGTTGTTTATTTATAAAAATATAATATCCATATTATTTTTTCAAATAGACACTTACTACCCAAATAAATGGCTTTATTGCTACTTTCAGGCGCTTAAGACTTTTGCACAGTAATGTAGGTCCCTCATGTCACAAGGAACAAATGTATGTATATGTTTCCTCAAAAATGGACCTCCCCTCGTGCAGTACAAATGGACAGAGATCAAGTTATAGTCAACTCCCTAAATGTAATCATCTGGAAAATAAAACTATTTGCATCACCAAGCATTTTTCCAGGAATCTTCCAGGAGTCAAGCCAACTAAACCCCTTTCATACAGTTTGCTTATTTACAAATTTGTGATAGGCATTCAACTTTGGGAACGACACAGCTGTGTTGCAATCATGTTGTCATCCAGATGCAGTCTGAAGTGCAGAAAAACTGGTAGTTTTAACCTACTGTACATGTAAAGTGAGATCAAATGTTATGAATGTATTCCAGCATGTTGTATTGAAAAGAATGCAATTTAGTCAGATTTAGTTGGATGATAATTTAATCCATATAAGGTGTACTGTTTAGAAATGTTGGTATATTTTGTAGATTTTAAAGGCTTCGTGGAGTCAAAAACAGGATTCTCTTGCTCTGTATGTTTGATATGTCCAGATAAGTCCAGCATCAGGTAACTCAGCAGTTACAGCATCTGGCTAATAAAGAAAAAAAGTTGGTAGATCAAAATCATTTCTACTGTGTTCCTGAGCATATCAGTTAAAGGAATAGTTAGGTGAAAATCTAATTAGTTTCAGAGCCTCTTAGCTTGGGTTATGACTCCACAAAAAGTAATTGTTTTCTTTTGCCCCAGCCCAGACTTTGCTTAATTAGAATTGCCAAAATTCATTGCGGCCACAATACTGCCCAACCAACTAAAAAGGCTATAACTGTGCATAGAGTTGGACTAAGGAAAATGGGTTCAAAGTCATTTTATTTATTTATTTGTTTTACTGTTCAGTTAAATACATTTTAAGATGATCATTGGAGTTTTATTGTCTCAGTATAAGTACTATTATTTTTAATATTATTTTTAATATTGACCTAGCAGTACAGTAAACCATTAAGATGAAACCACAGAAAAAGTCATTAGCTACAGCAAAGGTAGGAAAAAAGTAACAAAATACAAATTAATAGGATCAATTGGAGTTTTTTTTTTACCTGGTCGAAATTGGTCTGAACTTCAAGCGCTGTGGGGCTATGTAAAAGAGTTAGACATATGGCATCCATTATTTGAAGTCGTTTGTGTTTTTTTGTATTTGCATGAATGTTTGCATGAAAATTTGCGAAGTGGTAGCTTATCAGAAAATAATTCCTTTTTTTAACATTTATGTTTTTCTTTAAAGTCACCCATTATAAAAACATAGGACTGAAATTAACCAACAAAACAGTTGGCATTGAAAAATATATTTGTCTTCAAAAACTGTATCTTTTACTTACTGATGTCATTGCAAAAGATGTCTGAATGGGGAGAAGTACTTTTTTATGGTCCGATGTAGCACACTCGGTGGCGCATCAAGCTTGAAATGCTGGGGACTATGTTGGAAATGTGTATACTTTGTACTGTAAGTTGCTCTGGATAAGGGCGTCAGCTACATTACAAAAAAATTATATGGCATTATATTACCGGTCCAGTTGATATATTTCCTGCTAGTGAATGTGTTCTCTAATCCCTTCTCTTTCTTCCTTCAGATGTAATTCTTCAAAGATAGTCTGACCAACTCTGTGGCCACCTATTTATTCAGATCCTTGCATCTAAATCCTGGCCACTAAACTCCACAGACTCTGTCAGAGACAACCATTTTCCGATTCCATACTATACCTAATTCATATAACTCAAGGGCCTTAGCAATGCCTACATAAGAGGCATTTTATAAAACTGTTGTATCAGTTCTTTTTGCATTACATTATAACAAAAAAAGTGCTCAAAACTGGATTTGACGGTTTGGTAGTTATATGTGATTGTTGTTATGATTGTAAATTGGTCTACAATTCAGTCATCTCAGAATGTTAAATACTGCTGTGACCTTAGCCTTATGTTATAAACACTCATTTAACCCTCGCCCAAGCCTCATGGTGCTTAGGAACAACTGAGAACTCAAGAAAAAAAGGTTAAAATCATGACATCAGTGATTTTTTGGATGGAATGCCTAAGCTTTAGGATGATTCCGATGTTTCCAACATCTAATTTAGAGTTGGGTGTTCTTTTTCCAGTTGGAGATTTTTTTGTTTTTTTTTCGTTGTACCCAGTTGTCTGGAAAACAGTAAAGTTGGAGGTCTGAGAGTTCAGAGATAACAGGTCAGAGGTTTCAAAGGCAGAGTTATTCACATGAACCTCTTGACCAAAAATGATTTATGGAAAGTTGGATCAGGAATCATCAAATCTTATCATCCTATGGCTGATTGGATCTCGCCTAACCAATGAGATTGCCATGGAAATGGGGCGTAACTTTGGATTCTATAAAAAAAAGTTTGCAGGTAAACCTTACTCATCAACTGGATCACGAGGCAACAATGATTTCTCTAATCTTTGTTCTCCTCATTGGAGCTGCTTGTAAGTATAGACTCCTTCATAAGCTTTTATAAAATATTGTCTGTACTTTACAGACCTCAAACTAAAATAATGATTTTATTTGTACATTATACCGCAAAATCTCAAAAGGTGAAGTAACGTGTAAATGCTAACTGTAAAACATATTTCTATTTCCAGTTGCTACGGAGGACGACAAGATCGTCGGAGGGTATGAGTGCACACCCTACTCCAAGTCCTATCAGGTGTCTCTGAACTCTGGGTACCACTTCTGTGGTGGCTCCCTGGTCAACAAGGACTGGGTTGTGTCTGCTGCTCACTGCTACAAGTCGTAAGTAACCTACCTGTTTTGTACTTACGGTACTGATAAAAGATAAGTACTCACTACTACACATGAAATATTTAACTTGTAGGAAGACAGTGGTTTTAGTTGCCATGTGTCATGACTTCAAACATCCTATCTTCCACATCACGTCATGCATTTAATTTCAGTTTGACCTCAAGGCTCAATACAGGACGTCATCAGGTGATGAAAGACTTACCGTCCCACTCATTTGTTTTCCTTTCACTCTCTCTCTTTTATTCTCTGTAAGACGTGTGGAGGTGCGTCTTGGTGAGCACAACATCAAGGTGACTGAGGGTAACGAGCAGTTCATCTCTTCTTCTCGTGTGATCCGTCACCCCAACTACAGCTCCTACGACATCAACAATGACATCATGCTGATCAAGCTGAGCAAGTCTGCCATCCTCAGTGCTTATGTGCAACCTGTTGCTCTGCCCAGCAGCTGTGCCCCCGCTGGCACCATGTGTACTGTCTCTGGATGGGGCAACACCATGAGCTCCAGTTAGTACAACTGTCATATGTTTTGGGGGTGTTACAGAATATATTTCATCAGTTTACCAGCCCCAGTGACACAATACATAATTGGCATGTTTTCCCTTTGATTCCCTTATCTTGGATTCTACCTTCCTTACAGCTGCTGATCGCGACAAGCTGCAGTGCCTGAACATCCCCATTCTATCCTCTAACGACTGTGAAAACTCCTACCCTGGCATGATCACCGCCTCCATGTTCTGTGCTGGATACCTGGAGGGAGGCAAGGACTCCTGCCAGGTACCATAGCAGTATTGACCTTTACAGACCAAACCTGCTCTACTGCTTCCTTACCTAGTTAACAAAATCGTTATGAACAAAAGTGAAAAACAGTAAATATGTTACAGTTAAACAAGTATATATCTCTTTTTCTTTCTCTTTTAGGGAGACTCTGGTGGCCCTGTGGTGTGCAACAATGAGTTGCAGGGGATTGTCTCCTGGGGATATGGTTGTGCCCAGCCCAATAACCCTGGTGTTTACACCAAGGTAAGAATATAGACTTCCGCTGCTAAGTTTGTGCATTATAGGGTAATGTTGTTTCAAATAAATACTCTGGCTGGGATTCCTTCCTTCTATTTATTTATATATTTATCCCGTACCCGCACACTAATTCTGAAAAGTTAAGACATAAGCCATTTTTTAAAATAATACCCAAGACTAGTCAGTGACCTACAAATATTAGAGCTACAGTGCGAATGCTTCAAAGAGGGTTTGATTGAATTGAGTTGAGATTTAGACCACAGGTCCCTGTCATTCCTTATGTTTCTATGTAAATTCAATTTAACAAACTTATCCCAAGTCTACAGATTCTGAACCATATGACAACTTATGACTCCTGTATCCTTCTCTTTCTACAGGTGTGCATCTTCAATGATTGGTTGAACATCACCATGAACAACAATTAAATCTGATCCTAATTTCTGTCTTCCTGTATAGTCGCACAACTCAACAACTGTGCAGTTCAACATCCACATCCAGTGGATATGTTGATTTAGACTATGACAATAAAGCATTGAAGATTAAGTTATTTTTTCTTTTGTGTTTGTCCTCTCACTGGCCTTAGAAATTCTATTAAATCTCTTTCTATACATTTACATTTTAATCATTTAGAAGACACTTATGCGGAGTGACTTACACAGTTAATGCATTCATCCTATTATGTAAATTATTACCAATAATAACAAAGAAACAGCAGATTAATCAACAATATCTAGTTGTGCTTACTAAAACATACAGGGGGAAATCCAATGTAATGGAAACTAGGGTTATGCCGAGTACCCAGACAAAACAAGCGCCGTTACTGATATGAGCCTGATGCGAATATGATCCCGATTATTTAATGTCATTATCCGTGATTGGATAGTAACGGAAAACCAGGCATTTGAAGGTCTCCCACATAGGGCGGCATGCTAAGTGCGCCCTAAGCGCACTTAGCATGTACGTTTTCGGCTGTAAGTGTAGATACAGATGGTAGTGTTCATTGAGCCTGCTGCTACAATAGACTTGGAAAGTGAGGTTCTGGAAGCAAAATATCCATTGTTTTGAGCCACAGGGATGTTAAATATTAAGGATTCCTATATTAATGTGCAACGTAGACATTCTGATCCTTGTCAAGATGGTGAAACAATTCATATGTCCTTGTAGTGGCAATCGGTTGTAAATGTTTCAACTTCAACCTCTGTGTTGAAAAATGTGTTTTATCTTTCTAAAAGCCCAAAAACTACACTAACCATTAGCCTTAGCGGCACTGCGTTAATTATCTTCTGAGCTAACCAAAGTGGTAGCTAATTCAGCTAATTTTGTCTGGTGGTTTTGAGGATGGCCAACTACAGCCAGTAGCCTAGTAGCTAACGTTAGGGAGGTAGCTACATTGTCGTAGCTAGTAGGCCTACTGAAGTATAACATTACTGTACATTTAGCTAGGTACCTAGCTATTCACCTTATAAACCAGATCCACCAGCGCTTCTTAGCTTTGTTGTTGGGAAACCGGTAAAACAGTTTGCAAGTACTCACCGGCTTTGTTTACAAAACTGTAGCCCACTTTACCTAGTCTGAACTACTAGCTCAAACAAAAATGCCAACAAGTTGACTCCCAACCAGTTTCAGGGTTCTGAATGGATACTTAAATCCAATATAACTTCATTTATATATAAAGTTTTTTTCTGTAAAAGCTTTGAAAATGTTACAATTTTACATCCAGAGAGGCAGAGACTGATATTGATTAGGCTGTTTATCTCATGTTTCATAAAAAAATGTTTTGTGTTTCACTTATGGTGAACTTACTTTCTGTAAATGCCAGAGGACTAAGAAATATTGTTAAAAGGAAAGCACTTTTTATTTTTTGTAAAGACAGTATTGCTGATTTCATTTTTTTTCAAGAAAGTCATTTGTTCCAAAAGGACACATAAATATGGAAAAATCAATGGTGAGGTAACATTTGGATGGCACATGGTTCCAATCACTCAGCAGGGGTTGCTGTTCTCAATCATTAATTTAAAGGAAATGTTCTCATTACCTCAGTGGACACAAATGGTCATTGGATTATTTTTATTATATCCTTGGATGAAATGTTTTTTAATTTTTTGCAACATATATGGGTATTGCTCAAACTCATGTAATAATAAATTACTAGAGGAATTAGATGCTTTACTGATTGAAATGATGTCAAAATATACCTCAGCTAAAATAATTTTGGACGGTGACTTTAATATGGTCATGCATTATCAATTGGACAGGTTCCCACCAAGGTTCCCACCATGCTTCATGAAAGGACACCATATAGCCAATAATTTATGTTTGGTTTTGGACTTGGTGGACTGTACTGACTCCTTTGTCAGTATAATTTTGTTTTCAGACTTTCAAAAGGCCCTTGACACAGTGAGCGACAAATTTATATATGACACGTTGAATTTCTTCAAATTTGGTAATAACTTCACTAAAGTGGTGAAAACTCTTTATAATAGTGGAAATAGCTGTGTCAAATTAGCAACTTCTGGAACTACTAGATTTTACATTAATAAAGGCATCTGTCAAGGCTGTCCCACCTTGCCACTGTTATTTCTAATTGTAGCACAAATACTGTGTGTATTAGTTCAAAACAGTTTCTTCAAAGGAATTTCTATAAATGAAACCCATGTAAAATCTGCTCTCAAAGTTGTTAACCAATTCTCAAAAATGCTCAGGTTTGAAACTAAATCTTTCAAAATGTGAATTGTTCTCCCTTAAAAACACTAATTCTGGTCAGATATGTGGGATAAATGTTAAGAATTTGGGAATCTACCTGGGAATTAAAATTAGTCTTAACCACGAGTTGATGACAGAATTGAATGTCGCTCTATTTTAGACCTGGGACACCAGGTGGGAGTTATTTAGACCTGGGACACCAGGTGGGAGACAATAATGATAAGGTACAACCATGTTTCCAAAAAGTTGGGACGTTGCGTAAAATGTAAGTATAACAGACTAAAATGATGTGCAAATCATTTAAACCCTATATTCAATAGAAAATAGTAAAAAAACAACATATCAAGTTTTGAAACTGAGACATTTTATTGTTTCCTGAGAAATATATGCCCACTTTGAATTTGATGCTAGCAACATGTTTAAAAAATTTTGGTACAGAGGCAACAAACGCATTAATGCAAAAAAAACTAAATCTGGTGGAATATCAGACAACTAATTAGGTCAATTGGCAACAGGTCAGTAACACGACTGGGAACTCAAAAGTTCATTACAGAGAGGATGGGTCAGTCAGAATTTAGGATGGGGAGGGGTTCACCACTCTGTGAAAGACAGCACTGGCAAATAGTGCAACAATTTAAGAATAACATTTCTCAACGTAAAATTGTAAAGAGTTTGGGGATCTCATCATCTACGGTACATAATAAAAAAGATTCAGAGAATCCAGAGAAATCTCTGTATGCAAGGGACAAGGCCGAAAACCAATATTCAATAGCCATAATCTTCAGACCCCTTAGGCGGCATTGCATTAAAACAGACATGATTCTGTAGTGGAAATAGTTGCATGGGCTCAGGAACACTCCCAAAAACCATTGTCTGTGAACACAGTACGTCGCTGCATCCACAAATGCAAGTTAAAAATCTACCATGCAAAGAAGAAACCATATACAGTTGTGCTCAAAAGTTTGCATTCCGTTGGAGAATTGGAAATATATGTACCATTTGTAAAGAAAACGAGTGAGCAGGCAAAACACGTCTTTTATTTCTTATGGGATTCACATTCAACTGTAAGTCATAACAGAATGGCACAATCATTAAACAAAACATGGCAACAAAGAAAAGAATGAACTGACCCCTGTTCAAAAGTCTGCATACCCTTAGTTCTTAATATTGTGTATTGCCCCCTTAAGCATCAATGACAGCGTGAAGTCTTTTGTAATAGCTGTCTATGAGGCCCCGAATTATTGTATGTGGTATACCTGCCCATTCGTCTTGGCAAAATGCCTCCAGGTCATGCAAAGTCTTTGGTCGTCTTGCATGAACCGCATGTTTGAGATCTCCCCAGAGTGGCTTGATTATATTAAGGTCAGGAGACTGTGATGGCCACTCCAGAACCTTCAGAGTCAACTTGGCCTTGTGTTTAGGGTCACTGTTGTGTTGGAAAGTCCAAGAGCGTCCCATGCGCAGCTTTCGTGCAGAAGAATGCAAATTGTCTGCCAGTAATTTCTGATAACATGCTGCATTCATCTTGCCATCAAATTTCCCAAGTTTCCCCGTGCATTGAGAGCTCACACACCCCCAAAAACATCAGTGAGCCACCACCATGCTTCACAGTGGGGATGGTATTTTATTCATTATAGGTCTTGTTGACCCCTCTCCAAACATAGCACTTATGGGTGTGACCATAAAGCTCTATTTTGGTCTCATCACTCCAAATTACAGTGTGCCAGAAGCTGTGTGGCATGTCAAGGTGTTGTTGGGCATATTGTAACCAGGCTTTTTTGTGGCATTGGTGCAGAAAGGCTTCTTTCTGGCAACTCGACCATGCAGCTAATTTTTGTTCAAGTATCGTTTTATTGTGCTCCTTGAAACAACCACAACGTATTTTTCCAGAGCAGCCTGTATTTCTCCTGAGGTTACCTGGGGGTTTTTCTTTGTATCCCGAACAATTCTTCTGGCAGTTTTGGCTGAAATCTTTCTTGGTCTACCGGACCTTGGTTTGGTATCAAGAGATCCCAGAATTTTCCATTTCTTAATAAGTGATTGATATCTTGTTACACAGGTCTTTTGACAGTTCTTTTCTGCTCCCCATGGCTCAGTACCTAGCCTGCTCAGTGCATCCATGTGAGAGCAAACAAATTCATTGACGACTTATACACAGACCCTAATTGCAATTTAAAAAGCCACAGGTTTGGGAAATTCACCTTTTATTGCCATTTTCACCTGTGGGTGTCACCTTGTGTGTCTGTAAGGCCAAACATTCTAGGGTATGTAAACTTTTGATCAGGGCCATTTGGGTGTTTTCTGTTATCATTATGATTTAAAATGGAGCCAAATAACAACGTCATAATAAATGGCTTCATATGATCACTATCCTTAAATAAAATACATTTTTTTTGCATGATCAGTCATATTTTCAAAATCAATGCCAAAATTTGACAATTTCTGCCAGGGTATGCAAACTTATGAGCACGACTGGAAAAACAAGATCCAGAACAACCGTTGCCTTCTCTGGGCCCGAGCTTACGATGGACTGAGGTGAAGTCGAAAACTGTCCTGTGGTCTGACAAATGAAAATTTTTAAATCTTCTTGGGAATAATGGACGCCGTGTCCTCCGAACTAAAGAGGAGCGACCATCACAGGCCTCATCATAGTTTCACAGAATTCAGGGCTCAGCTTCTGGCACTAACTGGACAAATTAACAATTAAATGCTGATGAATAAGTGCCAGTGCTTGGAAATAAATAATTACTATACAGTTGCAATTCACAATGTTATTTACAACATTAATTCCATGTCCACAAACTTTAAATAGTGAAACACTAAAGCATATAGGCACAGTTTTTTTATTCAATACTCAAGTCCAGTCGGTGAATTACAGTAATTTGACAATTGCAAAAATAACTTCTTTGAAAATGATGTGTGGTTTAATTGAAATGAACCCTAATAATGATTGACAGGAGCAAAAGCACAATGTATTATGAGCAAATTGAAACATACGGACTGATCTATGAATAATGTATGCACTCACTGGTCAATTTTCAGTCAGAGAAAATTGATATATTAAAAGCAGGTTTTCTGTGTAGGAATGGGTCTGGGTACCCAAAAATCTGAATGGTGTCAGAGTATACTATCATGAAAAATATGTATGAGTGTAGGTTGCTGATTGACCATCTCATCCTTCACTAGACTGCTGATTGGCCAGCTCAAACTCCTCATGAGGATGATTCTCCACATCATCCTCCTTAAAATGTATCAAATTGTTTGAGTAATGAGTACAGGTTTGTGTGTGATTGGAATCAAATTTGGACAGCACCATCCCTGCTTTTGTCTTTCAAACACACGCAAACCCGTACATGCGTAAAAACGATGTCCTTGAAACAGGGAAAACACAGGGCATTAAATGGTAAAAACTCCACCCCACACTAACATCAGCACCTTGAAATAATCACAAAGATGACACGTCAAACTATAAAGGAAAAATAGATTATCATTGTACAACATGTATCAATAAAATTACATTTATTCATATTCTTTATATTACAATTTCAAAAGAAATGTCAGAGGATAAGATCACCTTAATTACAGTCATTTTAATTTCGATTCAGATATCATCCTTTTTTATTTCAAATGTGAAACATATCTATTCAACATATACAAATCTAATAATAACTAACAAAGCGAAATTATTCATGAAATTGTGTGAGCAGAATATTTTAAAGTGGAACAATTTTTCTTCTAAATCCTGTTTATCCACACGGACATCGGTAAGTGGTGTATCGGCAATGTCAAAGCTGTCATTTGCGTCACGACACGAGAGCAACAGTCTCGGCCATTAAGACTTTCGTTTATGGTATTTTGTCTTCAAAATATAGGTGTGTGGTAAAAATATGTAGGTATGACACAAAATTTGCTTTCCATAATGCCAAAAGTAGAAATGTTTAGAGAAATTCTAAATCAAAGACTCAGTAAACCGCAAACAAGTTATTTGGTTAGTGGGGATATTACTAAATCTTTTCCTCCCCACTTAGCTAGTACATTTATTTTCTCTGCAGTCCAACATCTGTTTCATTTACAGTGTATTACAGGGCTATTCAACTCTAGTCATGGATGCCCAAAATGATTTTTTTTTTGTTTTTACCTGGTAGTTAATTCCAATCAACCAGTTAATCAACCAGTGTCCCAGGTCTGAAACCTTTTTAGAAACTGAGGATGTGTTTCGGTGCTCCAGGACTGTAGTCAAATAGCCCTGGTGTATTGCATTGGGGGGCAATAAAGGGGCATTTACTTGACCATTGAACAGGTTTTAAACCCAAATTCAAATAGAAGTAGCTGTTAAATATAAACTCAGTTCAGTCATTGTTAAAAATGTACAATTATTTAATAAATAGTAGTAAAAAAATTTACAATTATATAATAAATAGTAGTAATTTACACTGTCCCGTTATTACCGGTTATAATAATGGACTTGTATTGTGAAATGTCATGACCCGGAAGTACTCTTTGTGCGACTGACTAAATGCTATAGTAGTAATCAAAATACAACACGATTGGGAACCTGCGAGCTCAGGAGGTATATTAGTGGTCGTATAGCCACCATCGTTAAGAACATCTGTTTCCAAAAAAATATATTGATCTGATTTCGATAAAATGCGGCTAACTTTGCAGATGTTGATATCTCATGGCCGAGTTGCCCGTAAAATGGGTCTTGGTCCCGAGTCCCGAATAAACATGCTTCGGAACATTCTTACCGGGCTTGTTAAGCACGAAAGGATAGAGACCACTCTAGGAAGAGCAGACGAAGTTCGGTTTTATGCAGAAAAGGTGAGGACATGAATGGTGACGTTACCCTTTTACGCAAACTGACATTTGGCTACAATTACCCAACACAGCCGCATTGCCACTTCTACTAGAAGTGATATTCCGGTTTTGTAGGCTCCTGACTATTTTCTAGAAGTAATATCCCTGTTTG